>VNJS01011944.1:0-50902 GCA_008042575.1 Drosophila watanabei | reverse complement strand
AAAACAAGAAAGGAAGCTAACTTCGGCACGCCGAAGTTTGTATACCCTTGCAGATTCCAATTGTACCAATTCTAATCTATCCCAATATAATATAATATGCATTACATTCATATTCATACAATTTTACAGTTTTACATTTTTTACAGTTTTGCATTTTTTACTGATCGTTTGTATGGCAGCTATTTAATATAGTCGTCCGATTCTTATGAAATTTACAACAAAATTCTGAAAAAATATGAAACACTAGTATCTAAAAGTAGAAGAAATTATGTTGAAAACTGACAAAGGTATAATTCTTTTTTCTCAAAATTTCCCTATCGTTCCTATGGCAGCTATATGATATAGTTATCCGATTTTAATGAAATTTAATCATAAAATCTAAAATAATATATAAAGCTCATAGCCGAGAGTTGATCAAGATATGTTAAAAAACAGTGAAGTTATAATTTTTTTTCAACAAATTTACGGATCGGTTGTATGGCAGCTATATGATATAGTTGACCGATCTGGCCCGTTCCGACTTATGTCCGAGTGAGAGTATATAGAAGACTATCTGCAAAGTTTCATTCAGATAGCTTCAAAACTGAGGGACTAGTTTGCGTAGAAACGGACGGACAGACGGACAGACGGACATGGCTAGATCGACTCGGCTGTTGATGCTGATCAAGAATATATATACTTTATAGGGTCGGAGATGACTCCTTCACTGCGTTGCAAACTTCTGACTAAAATTATAATACCCTGCAAGGGTATAAAAATATATTATTTGAGTCTTAAAATATAAAAAATATTCATTTATTCATTCATTTAAGTAAATACGATTTTAATAATTTAAAACTCCTATTTTTATGATGATTTTAAAATATTGTAAATATTTCGCATTTTATTGAATAAAATAATCAAACTATCCTATTGGGATTAACTTAAATAAAATTTAAATATAATTATTTCATTCTAAATATATAAAATAAATCCAAAACTTTCAGTATATTTCCGTTTTTATTTTATATATTTAAAAACAACCTTTTCATTTAAACTATTTTAATTATTTCGGCTTTTTAGGGTCAAAAGACCCTTATTAAATGAAGTCTAAATATTTAAAAAATATTCAAAACTAACTTTCATTAATTTAAATTTCATTCATTTAAAACCGCCTTTTTCATAAAGAGTTTAAAATAATATTTAAACATTTTTCCTTTTATTTTATAAAATGATTAAAATTACATTAAATAAAGTGTATATATAACTTTTTGAGTCTAAATATTTAAAAGATATCCAATATTTTTAGTATAAAAATTTTTAGTATTTTAAAAACCTCTTTTTATAATCAGTTTAAAATATTAAAAGTATTTGCCATTAAATCTTTTAAAAGTTTCAAGGTTGTTGAATAAAATTATAAATTTAAGTGAGAAATATTTATTAGAATTACCGTCTGTTGCTTCTAAAAATAAATGTTGTATGTAAATTCACATAAATCAAGTTTATT
The DNA here is from genome assembly GCA_008042575.1 of Drosophila watanabei. NCBI lineage: Eukaryota > Metazoa > Arthropoda > Insecta > Diptera > Drosophilidae > Drosophila > Drosophila watanabei. The sequence continues at coordinate 49,416 of VNJS01011944.1, read as the reverse complement.
TAAAGTTTTATGGCATATTCCTAATTTTTTCTCGCATGACCAACTGATTTTCTCTGTATAAAACATACTTTTTATGAGATTACTAAATAGTCTGGAACTTTTGATTATGTTAATTAGGGAGTTTCGTGGATTTTAACATGATAAATTTGTATTATAATGCCAAGAGGGGGTATCTTAAAGTCCGAAAACCCGCTAAAGAGGCTCTCCAGTTCGAAGGTTTTTCAAGGGGAGTCCAAGAACTAAGTGCGTGAGCTGCCACTTAGGGCATTTCCTGCCCCAGAGTTTCCCAAGTGTTTCTCCCTTTTGGACAACAACAACAAAAATGAAACTCATAGATACACATACGTGTGCACACGAAACCGACAGTTTATAAATGATCATGCGTGGGTGTGTGCGTTAAACAGTAGGTCGCTGGGTGGCAGGAGCTTGTGGGTGGTGCCAGTGGGCGGTGGGTGGTGGGTGGCAAAATCGTGCATGCTTTGTTTGTTTTGCTTTTGTTGCTGCCGTCACGTGGCCCCTGCTTCCTCATCATCTATTCTTCTTTTACTTTTTTCATTTTTTTTGTGCTTTTTCTATTATTTTTTTGTATTTTGGCATTGAAGCTTCTGTGAGTTTGTTGATTCCTTTCTTCTTTTTTCCTTGTTTGCACTTTTTGTTATTTCAGTGCAGTGGAAATTATCAATATTGTTGTTGCTGTTAGTTGGAAAAATGTTTGAAAAGGGGAGGAAAAAAATGAAAATTTTCTGTCCGTCTGTTTGTTTGTTTGTCGTTTTTTTCTCTGGAGGAGTGCTTAAATGGTTGAGAAAAGTTGAAAAAGGGAGGGAAACCTAGAAAAACTTGAAGATTTCGTGACATTTTAGGTTGCTCTATTAATCATATGGAGGTTGAGGGAAATACACTTTGAAGTCGTCTCAAGTTTGGGGAGGGTTAAGCAATAGATTGATATTGAGATATTTTTGGGGTATTGATTTGTTCTAGGTATTTGGAGGATTAAAGTCTTATTTGGAAGATTAAAGTCTTACAGTTTGTGCTTGAAAGTATAATTTAAGAATGAAAGAATTAAGCTTAATATGTTTTTAAGGAAGTAAAGTAAGTAAAGTAAAGATTTATAAAAGGAAAACCACATCGTTTCCTGTGCAAACAATATTTATAAATACAATGAGTTATAATATCTATCTCATCCTCAGAAATATGACTCAAACTAAATCTCTCCTAGAAGTTTCTATACTTATTTTATTTCATAAAATTCCTCACCTTACTTCGAGTTAAATATACATTTATCCATATATAATAGATACTTAATCATATACCACCTGTTTCTGTTGACTTCCCCTTTTTTTATTCCTTTTTTTTTTGTAGTTGTTACCTTTTTCAACAGCAATTGTCGGGCAAAAGTTAACTCCATCATAATTAATTCCATGCATCTAGAGATCTATTCAAGCGAAGATAGATCAAAGTGTGCAAACGAATCGACAATCATTGCATAGATTTTAAAACCTTTGAGAAAAGTGCTAACAAAGGAAAAAACTTGAAAAATATTCTCGTAGTTTGGTGTTATTAATTCATTTGCGTGCTGCTAATGAATTGCCTCAGTCGAGTGTATCCAGCAGATGCCACATGTATTCAAAAAGTGGTGCACTGTATCTTTGTATCTTTTTAAGGGAGTGTGCTCTCTCTTTCTCTGCTCTGCTTTGGAGACATTCCAAGTTTGCTCAAAGAAATTTTGGACCCACAGAGATGTAGGAAAAGGGCCTCTAAGTAGGAGAGGGCTATCCCCCGGTCTATTAACCAGTAGCTATGTTATATCCCCCATGGCTTCCCCTAATCTTCTCGAAAGATCAACAAAGAGCACACGTACTAATTCCGTCATTCATTTGTACGTTAATTTGTACAACTTGTCGTCGTTTGCGCCGTCGTCCGTTTTTCGTTTTGGTTTCGTTCGGTTTCGTTTCGTTTCGTATAAATGTGCGAGATTTCAAATAGAGCAAAATGTAGTTCAGATCTCTAAAGGTATATACAAACAGATATAGGTACATATGTACATATATGCAGCTAGCCAGCTAGCTGATAATGGGTAATCTCCATCCGAGTGTTAGCGTGTGTTAGAGAAACAAACAGAGGCGGCATAGGTGTAGGAATGCTCTGCTACATATCCCACAGATCGCTAAACATGATGATCTTCGGCTGAGATGTTGTATCTATGACAGGTCCCTGCTAATGTCCACTAATTAAACGCATTTCGGTTTGTTTTTTCCTCTGGATTTTTCGATTCTCATCGGGTGGGGTGCATTTTGGAGGGCAGAAAACTTTAACTCAACTTCTTGTTTGGTAGTTGATGTATGCCCAAGGCCGATCACCGATGGATTTTGATAAGGAACTCGTCGTCGTGTGTACCTACATATAAGCATATATACGAAATTCTTCGGACCCTGTGTGTGTTTGCTCGGTGATATGTGCAGCAGTGTCCCGATAAGGTGAGCCATATTTGCCAGCAACCGGCGGAGGAGAACCTAAAAATCCGAAATCCATTTTTCGCTGCCTGCGACATTTCAGAAAATGCCAAAGCAAATACATTATTCGGTTAGGTACAGAGGCACATGGATACATTGTACACTAAAGAAAATAAACAGAAAATTATGATGAAATTTCAATAATAATAATATGGAGATAACATAAAGTTATTATGATATATGAAACTATATTAATTCCACAAAAAAAATTGAGTATAAATTGTATATTATCAGGAAAATGTTGTACATTTTTGTTTTAGCTTCATTTTAATTTCCTAATTTTTTTTAAGGAAGTTTTTTTTAGGAATGAAATATTTTAAAAAAGATTTTCTATATAGATTTTGATTGTGCGAGAGAACCTGCTGTTAAATGTTCAAATATAATAAATAAATAAGGATTAAAAATACATGATTAATAAAGTATAACGTATAAATCAGTCTTAAATTAAGAATTTATTCTTCATTATTTTTTCCTCCCTGCATATTCAATTTGGGTATATATGCAGCGATATATATATAGAGGTGTCCGACGTGGGTTCCTTGACAAGCTGACATCTCGTGATGGGCAACATTGTTGGAACTATCTAAACCAAGGAGAGTCATATTTTTCGGTTCGAAAATGCGTTCACCCACACTTTCAGATACATTTTTGGCGCTTTGTCTTTCTTTTGTTGCACTCGAAAATACGGTTGGTGGACCCTTGGGTCAGACGGGGGGGTTTTTTTTCCGAAAGGGGGGTCAACCGAGTCGCCTCGGCATAATTTATGGCGCTCGAACACGTTTCGCAGAGGGACTCTGAATGGGAATGACGTTTCCGCCTACAAACTAGAAGACACATCCATCCATCCATCCATCCAATATATATTTGTGCGACGAGTTATTTGTCGAATTTCGGATTTGGATTCGTATTCGGATTTTCTCCTGCCACCGCTTCCTAGTTCGTTCTTCTTCATGTCACATGATGACAGGCGACAGTTTTTCTGTGTTCGTTCTATTTCGTTCGAAGAATATTCAGTTTTTCGGGTTCCTTAAATTTTTTGTGTATATTTCCCCCGTTCTGTTCTATGGCATTTCTGGGCCCTGACTCACCGCCAAAATGGCCAAAATAGTACACATAGAATCCCCTTGGCTTAGTGTACAGTCAAATTCGGTTAAATTAAACTGATATGGAGCGCTTTGTAGTTGATCAGTTGTTGATCTCATCGAAGGTTGTCCATCGGTGGAACTATATTAGTTCGTTAGCATCAATGAAGGTCAGCGGGAAAAATTTTTGGGCAGCTGAAGGGGCGAACAATGTCGTGATCAGGGTTAAAGTAAATAATCTGTTTTAGTTGATTGTGTAGAAATTATAATGCATTAATAGTGGAAACAAATATTTAATAGCGAAACAAATATTTAATAATTCGTTGGAATATAAAAGACATATTAATTGTTTAATTGAAATGTAAATAATGTTGTCTACAAATATTTTTAAGTAGCTTTTAGCTAGTTTGGGGTTTGTTTTGAATGGACAAAGCTTAAGTAATATAATGATTTTTAATGATTAACATAAAAGATATATTAAGTTTTAAATAAATAAATATATTCGATGCTTTCTTCTTTATCTATATATATTTCAAATAAAAATCAAAGCAATTTAATATTAAAAACGCATTATAGCTACATAACTTCAAATTAATAAATTAAAATGTAAATGTAAATATCCCTACACATGTTTTTGGGTATCTTTAAGACAGTTTTCAAGAAACAACAATATTGCAAGGAAAAAGGGTATTATTTTCATTAATATAATGATTTTTATAAACATAATTTCGATTAAATTAATAATTAGGTTAGTTTAAAAAATACTTCTCTTATAATAAATACAAAGAAAAGTCAATGCGTTTAAGAATCGATTTATAAAAATTATATTATATCAATATAAATGTTTTAAATATAAATTCTTGTTACTTACTGCAAATAATGCCAATAAAAAACTATTTCAAATAGGCTCGATGACGATCAGTTTTCGTATTTTAATTATTTTGTTTACTCGCAGCAATTAATTGAGTGTGAACCTTATCAGAGCAGACACTTTTTGTTTTGTTCTAATCAGAATAAAACATGAGGTCCAACTGGTGCTGGTTGCCACCTGGGATGATTTTTTGTATTTATTATTATTATTCATTTATTTGTGAAGACAAATATCAAGGCAATGCCATTATTACCCCCCTTTTCCTTACTTTTAGCCTCCCAAAATGGCTAAAGTGCAAAAAGATCTATAGTCTCTATTCTTGATTCAACAATTTTGTGTTTATTTATACAAATTACAGAAAAAAAAAATAAAAGGCAGAAACAGCTACAACAAACTAACAAAAATTTCCACACATTAAAAAGGTTTTCATAGCTATGAAATCAACTCACGTGAGCGCTGCTGCAGTCGACGTCGCTGTTAGAAATAATAACAAAAAAACAGAAAAAAAAACAAATAGCAAAAAAAAAAGCACAACCGAAATAGTGAAAAATAAAGAAACTGGCAGATAAATCAGAGAGGGAGAGCGAAAGACAGAACCTAAAAACATTGAAATGAACGCTATAGTTGCCGCAGTGCCAAACACAGGCGAATGAAACAGATACAGATACAGCTACAGCTACAGCTACACTGGCAGATACATCTACGGATACTCGTACAACCACAAACGTCAGCGTTTTGGTTCCATTGACGTAATAGCCAAGCAGAGAGGAAAAAATAAATAAAACAAAAATAAAAAACACCGACTTTTGCATGAGTAAATTGAAATGAAGCAAAATAAATAAAAATTGGCCGGCTAGCGATCTCTCAGATACTCAGATACTTCTAAGCGAGAGATACTTGTTCTGAGAGAGGGAGAGAGACAGAGAGCGCGAGCCATGTGAACTTTGAGACGCAGTGGAAAATGCCAAAAGTTTGGCGCGAGTGTGAGTGAGAGAAGCCAGGCGATTAGATGGCAATTAGAGGCATTAGAAAGGGAGGGGGCCATTTAGAGAGCATGAGAGAGCGGCAAGCAAGCTTTACTTTAAGTTTAAGTTTAATCCGAAGCTTCTCAAGTTCATCTTTTCGATTATAACTTCAATTTGCAAACAAAGCAATGTAACTGGATATTACTTCATTGAAATACATTTTATTTAAAGAAAAAAATTATAGTTGTATTGAATAAATTGTTTAAACAGGTTGGAAATTATAAGGGTACGAAATATTTTAAAAATTAGAGGAAGTTTTTAAAATAAAATCAACACAAATTGATTGATTTCAGCATTAATAATTTATTAACATCGAACTGGTTTTTGCTGGATATTTAAAAGAATTTTTAGGTCCAAAGAAAATATTAAAAATATAGAAAATGTTTCTTTTTTCAATATTTAATTAATTTTTTTTAGCCCTTTTTTTTGTCTTCAACAATTGTTTTTTTTTTTCTTTTGAGTTGCGCGCGCCGTTAGCCAAAAATAAAAATCCCAACACGCGGGAGAGAAGTCGCCGCGAGAGAGCCAGCGTGCGAGAGAGCGGTGTATCTCAATCCGTGCACACCATGTATCTGTGTCGGCATTTGTATCTGTGAGTTCGCCCTTAGCCGCTCTCTGTAGCTCGCGCTCTCGGACTCTCCCGCGGGCGGCGTGTTTCTACACTTTGCAAGCGTGTGCCAGTCAGAAGTTAGTTGAACATTCAGCGCCACAAAAGCCACGCTAAAAACATAACAAATAAAAAATCAAAATTCACTAAAAAATTAATTTTGTTAAAACCGAAAAAAATTGGCCATATTATTCGAGCAATTAAAAGAACAAAAAGCAAACAAAAACGAATATAATGAGAGCTTTACCGAGAGCTAAAGTTCAAAGAAGACCAACCGAAAAGCACGTGTCACTGCCGAGCAGTTGAAACCGAGAAAATCCAGCAAAAGTGAAAAATAATTGTGAAACTCTCAACAAAATACAAATTAAGAATTAAAAATTTAAAATCACAAAAATTAGCGCGTGTTTGTAGGTTTGTCTGCGTGGAAACATAGAAATATATATAAATATACATATATCTTTGTGGGTTTGTGTGTGTGATTATTAGGCGTGAGTGTGTGCGTGAGTGTAATGTTCAAGTTTTGTTCATAGTGCAAAAAGCAGTGTAAAACAAACAGAAACAACAATCAGCTGACTTGCGCGCACTCTCTCTCCCCATCTCTCTTTCACTCTCGTGTTCGGTCTCTCTCTCTCTCCTGCACTCTCTCTAGTCTCCACACTAGCGGGAAATGCACCGCCGAGTGCAACGGTGAATAGGAAAGCTTCGGCGTGTAGAGTTGGCCCCACTTCCGCATCCTCCTCGCTGTACGTGTATTTCTTTCGGCGACCTTTCGAATTGGTAGTGGTAGTGGTAGTGGTGCTGTATAGGCGCTTGTCACATGCGCGCTACGTCGACAGCGACGCCGGCAGCGTTGGGCACGAAGGCGCAAAGACACGCCGACACCCACACAACGCAGCGCACGAACGGAGCCGAGGCGAGGCGAGTAGCCGAGCGGCGCGCAGTCATGGTTTTTACAGTAAAAACAGCAGCGGCGGCAGCGAGTCACACGTCGAGCGTCGTTCGTTGAGATACAAACGCACGGATACGCGCGGATACAAGAGCAACGCACCGCATAGCCTTTTCTTCTCTCCAGAAAGGATACCAAATCAATTCACAATAACCGATTCCGCAGAAAGTAACAGTAAATGAAATACAAATAACGAGTTTAATCGAAATAAATCGCATAAAATATATATTCAGATAATGTGTGTCTTTGTGTGTGTGTTGTTGTTCTGATTCCGATTTCGAATCCGTTTCTGTTGTCAACATTTTCCATCGATTTTCCCTGTCGGGCGCTCGTCGTTTTTTCGCGAACTCTCTCCCTCTCTCTCTCTTTCTTCCCGTCGCACCTCGCCGTCTCGGGCTCTCTCGCTCGCTCACTCGCATCCTGTCGTTCGTTCGCGCGTGTGTGTGTGAGTGTGCGCTACGCGTGTGTGATCGCCACCCACACCGCTCCACCGATACACCTACACCTGCACCTATATATACACCTGTGTGTGTGCCGCAATTCTCCAAAAGCTACTGCAGCCTCGTCTTCTTCTTCACCGCCAGCTATCTGCCATCTCAGTCGCACGCCGGGCGACGAAACGAAACAAGAACTATTGCAAATGCCATATTAGTGCTTTATAACTGTACAATAAGAGATATATCACAAAAATAAAAAGAAGGAAACACACACACACACACCTACCAAGATATAAATACCAAATATACATATGTGTTTATATGTATATAGCGACGAAAGCAAAGGAGAACTTTACCCAAAAAGCAATTGATTTTATTTTTAGTGCCGCCAGAAAAATAGAAAAAAAGCCTAACAACAAAATTTCAGCAGCGTTTCATCGGCAGCAGCGTTAAACGTTTTTCAAACTGAAAACTGTCAACAAAATAAAACCACACAAAAAAATAAAAAGGAACGACGAAAACGAAAAGAGGAAAATAGCAAATAGAAAACAGCAAAAAGAAGAAAAGCCACAGAGAGCAAAATAAATGCAGCAACTAGAGGAACGCAAACTAAACTAAACGCATTCGGCATTTGCAGCAACGGCAGCAGGAAAAGACGCTATAAAAATAGCTTAATTAGCCAATGAAACAACAAATTCAATTACAAATTTAAATAAACACACAAAAAAACAACTAAAAAGTAACCAAAAAGTCAGCAAAACCTTTGACAGAAACAAAAAACAAAACCAACTGAAAACGTACTTTTAACATAAAACATCATAGCAAGGAAGCCCAGCTAACAGATACATGAATTAGTTTTTAAAACCCTTAAAAAATTCTTGTTGTACTCGCAAACGTTGTTGTTGAAAACTAAAAAATACAAATAACATAAACACTAAGTTGAAGCAGAAGCGTTTAAGAATTGTTGAATGAATTCGCGGTGCCTTTATTTATAGCAAGCATAACAAAAATCCAACAGAAAAGTAATAATATACACACATATATATAAAAATACAAAATATATCTATATACAGCTCTACATATAAAAATATCTATGTAAAAGTCTATAGAGATCGTATATATTATATATAGACGAAGCAATAAAACGTAACGGGAACGTGCAATATTTTCAAAGGTTTAATTAAATTAATTTCGATTGTGATTCAAATAAAACAACAACAAATACGGCAACAACAAATAACTAAACTAAGCAACCAAATCAAAATAATCATAAAAAAAAAAGTGAGAACAACACACAAAAAATTCGTTGGCTATAATTAAATAATTGATTAATTATTAATTGTTATTGTTGTGAGATTAACATCATTATTATTCAAATTATAATTGCCATTGAACAACAATTATTATTATCATTATTGTTGCCATTGTGAAAACGCACTCAAACAAAATACAAATAATTAAAAATAAAAGAGGAAACAGCAAAAAATAACTAAAAAAACAAAACAAAAGCAAACTGCAGGCCCAGAAAAAACCCGCAACGAGACACTTTTCTGTTCGTGTATAATCACAAAATTTCGGAAATTTTTATGAAAAAATGAGCGACAGGGAGCGATCGTCCCCAACACTGATCGAAACTGGTTTAAAAAACTTAATTGGCGGCCGTGATGGTAACTATCCACTGATCAGCGGCATTAATGGTGAGTTCAAAAGCACAAACCGAAACTGAATTGAAGGGAAATCAAAGGGAAATAGGAAAATAGTTCTATAGTTTCGTAATAATAATAATAATGCAGCTCTGCAATTGAATCATTCTCCAAAATAGTGGGTCATAAAAGTATCATTACTCGCAAGTGCCGGCAATCTGTTCCCACTTGAAAACATTCAAAAAAAAAAAAAGATACTCATAAGCAAAGTCATAAAATACGAATTATATTTTGATTGGGTCATCGCACGTCCGGAAATGTATGCAAAATAAGCAAGGGAATAGGGGGAAGTTTTTTCGGTTAGGGGCTTAAAAAACATCAGCAGGGCAGGCAGACACGTTTCTGTACCAGACCCAAATCCAAATTAATGGCAGAATAATGTTTAAAATAAAACCAAAGCATTTTTCATTTCTTGCCAAACATAAATCAATTCGAGGCGGAGGTGGGGCAAGCTTTCTGGCCCATTTCTGGTACTCATCGTTGAACCTATATAGAAAGTATATATCTATCTATTGCCTCAAATCAAAATTGATAAGGCTGTTAACCCACAAGCGCCCGCTGGAGCGGGGGGAAACTTGAGCCGAGGGTTGTCCCAAGGTTAAAGTGTAGGAGAGCACGGTCAACCGAGTGTCGTCGCATGTGTACTTGTCGTAGTTGCGGGGTCATTGAAGTCCGTTGAACGTAAGCTGACCCCCTTCCCAGATCCGCCTCGATTAACCCCCTTACCCCCTTACCAAACAAACTGCCGGACACTGTCGTTATCAGTGCCTTAACCCATTGAACAAACTGGGACAGCAATTGATTTGCTTGAAAAATAATTAGTTTTAAGTGTATAAAGGAAGGTTTTTGGGTTAAACTTAATGGTAATTGATGATTGGGAAAATTTTGGTTATGATTTTGATGGAATTTTTATTTGGGAATGTTTATAACTTAAATTATATAGGGAAAGCGTATAATAATAATTTATAAATATATTTATTATTTAAATGGAAATTTATTATAGTTTGTTAAAGTAAATTGTAAATTAATTATGATTATCAATAAAAGATTGTGCTTTATTTATGATAGTTATCATACACAATATTTTAATTAAATTTTAATTATGATACTTATTATAATTTTTAATTTAAAATATTAATAATTAATAATAATAATGAAGCACTAAACTTAAAAAAACAATTAATTTGTTATAGACTAGTTTCATAAAACACTAGATATACTTTAATACAATTTTCTATAAGAAAACTATCTTAAATATTAATTTTTACCTTTTTTTCAAATTTCCTATTTTTTTTTAAACATATTTCCTTCAAGAACTATATTTCTCTGCTAAAAATCGTTGCATTATCCTTTGGTATCCTTTATTTATGCTCTCAAGGCTCTCATTTATCTTACTTTGCTGCAATTGTTATCCACTTTTCATTGCATTTCAATTCGAATTTCTTTTTCCAAACAATTACACAGCAATTTTACTACGCCCGTCGTGCGGACTGACTGCCTTTTCCTCCCACTCCGTCCCTTTCTTTTCACCGCCAAATCTGAAACCCCTTTTAAAATCTGTGGCAAGACATTTGCATAAGAAAGGAATTGGTCTTGACCAGCATATGGCTTCGAAAACCATCTCTCGGGGAGGGGAAAAAAGAATTCAATTCAGAAAGCATTTTAATTCTCTTATTCTTTTCTTTGCTGCCATTTTTGTGTGCTGTTGCATTTTTTTTTTGCTGGTCTCACATCAGCCCCGCCCACCGAGGAGCGCCCACTTGGCCAGCGGCAACGTAACCAGAAATCAATAGCATAAAAGCAGAACGAGAAAATGCCATTAAAAAGTGTCATAATCGGTCAGCATAATGAAAAGCATTTTCTAACAAGTATGGGCCCAAGTTTTCCTAGCCCCTCTCTCAAGTCTTTATTTTCCATAAATCAATAAGCGGAAACCCCAGGGGAAACCTTCACCAAAAGTTATTATTTCTATTTTTCATTTATTGTAGCATAATTTTTGAGGTCTTCTAATGTTTTAGTTAACTTGTTTCTATATATTTTGTAAATTTTCTTGTAGTTCTTATCAGCCATGCGGTTCTGTGTGTTAACAAGCATTTGATTACCGCATTAAAAAAAAAAGGAAACAACACTTTATAAAACACTCTAGTTAAATACGGCAAAATAAACATCGGGGGGATGGCAAAGAGGCAGGAACAGGCTGATAAGCTACAGATAGCCAGGGGCAAGTGTGAAGAGCGCTGCTTACACAGCAACAAAAAAATGTGACTAATAATATATCTTGAACTTACATATAAACTAAATGTTAGAAGTAAGGCAATGAACACAGTTTACTTAACAAAAGCTTTAAAAAGAAGTAAACTTTTAAAGAAAGATTTAAAATCTCTTAAAAACAAATATATATATATAATTCTTTCAGTGTAGAGGGGGAAGGCGGGTAGAATTCAGCCCAGTGATAAGCCAAACTAGAAACTAGAAAATCTTACATGAACCGAGTGCTGAAGATAAGATTACCGGACTTTGGGTGGAAAGGAGTCGCTCTCGTCTGGCACAAATCACTCGCCAGCCCACACATAAATTCTTCGAGTGTAACACACTAATAAAAAAATACAAAAAATAAAAAAATAACAGCTGCGTGTGCCGTTGTCGTCGAGGGCAAAGCTCAAAAGTTGGGTTTAGTTTCTTTTGATAAGCTTCAAAGCATTTGATTTGTATCTAGCTGGATGAGTGGCGATCCAATTCAAAGGCGGATGACTCGTCGGTACTGAGGGGATTTATGTGGCAGATACCAGTTGGATCCAAGTCCAAGTCATTTGCTTATTAAGACTCATAGAGATAGATGGTTGCTTCAATTTGTCGAGGGGAAGCCTATATATTTCTGAAATGAAAGATAATTAAAGTGTTTGTTAGCAGTGAACTTGGGATTAAAAGTTTTTAAATGTGTTGAATTATTTATGAATGATTATACATTAAATATGATATAGTTAAGGTACAGATTTAAGATTTAAGCACTCAAAGCAATTTAATAAAAGCACCAGTTTCTAGTTTGAACCAAAAATAATTTAAACTAAGAGCCTTTTTAATTTAGAAATAATTAAATTACAGATATAGAAATACATCACAATTGAAACTTAACTTTTCTGTTGAGTTCTTGAATAACTTAATCGCACATAAGCAACATATATCAATCGAAATTAACCTTTTCTGTTTAGTTTATTAATAATTAAATCACTTAAGTGAGAAGACATCTAAATTAAAACTTACCTTTTCTGTTAAATTCATGAATAATTAAATTACAGATAAAAAACCATATATCAATCAAAATTTACCTTTTACAACAGTTATCCATCTAATTTAGATTGCAAACTCTTTTCATTTAGTAAAATAGCCTTTAAATAGAAGCCTAATTGCTTGTCATCACCTTTGTTTTGTTTTTGTTTCGTCCAATTGAATTATGAAGCTGAAATGAATGCATTATTTCAAGTGGAATTTAAAATGCTATCTGCCATCTATCTATCCCGCTCGGTAACCACGCTCTGTCTCTGTCCGGGCTGATGGGCAATTATATTTTATTCGATTTGCATGTCAATGTTGCATAAAACGAAGCGCCGGCAATTGGCATAAATAAATGACAGCTCGAATTGTTGTTTGACCGAGTAAACAAGTGGCAGGGATTGACTGACTGACTATCTCCCAGTTCGTAGCATTTCCCTGCCTTCTCATTATTGATTGCAAATTAGCAGCAAATCATTAATCTATAGCTTTCAATGACATAATCCGCAGAAAAAGGTGACAACCTGTGTGTGTGTGTGCTGCGTCAATTGATTGCTAATGTGAATCAATGTTTATATAGTATATATAATGCATTGATAACCTGGCTTTTAATGCTTGTCACCCCTCCGCCACCCTTGAGGACAGAGAGATTAAAAATCAGTCAAGTGCAAACCAAACTTGGGCTTGGAAAATCCGGCTTGCCTAGAAAAGTTGGCCAAAACCCATTGATTCATTGATTCAGGCTTTTTGCAATTAAAAGTTTTAATTGAAAAAAAAAAACCTGAGTCTCAAGACAAAATAACATCCGTGGCAGACGACTTTTTGCATTTTTAATTAAGCGAAATGTGTGAAAAGCTAGTACCAGAAATATCAAACAAAAGTGGCTACAATGTGTGAAAAATATTTTCATAAATATGTAAGCACAGGAAAGTGCAGCGGCGGGCGGGCCGGGGGAAAATCTTAAACTGAGCAGAGAAAAATGCTGGCGTGTGAATTTGTCATGCCGCGAGCAGCTGGTGTGGTAATTTTTTTGTTGTTCACACAAAATTGCGGTCAAACAATATGTTTGAGTTGCCAGTCTATTTTCGACACGATCACGATGCGTATCAAAAGTCTATATATCTCTAGCTCTATATCTATATCTTTATCCTCCTTCGACCTACTGTTTCAGCTTAAAGTGTGAGTCGAGTGTAAGGCAGAATGTTTAATCAATTTTCGCTGACTTGCCTTTTAAAAAAAAGAAAGAACAAAATATGTGGGAAATTATTTGCTGGCATTTGGCCATGCCAACCTTTATGTATGCCCAGGTCTACCTTTGCGAGTGTGTGTGTGTGTTCTGTGGGTGTGTATGTGTGTGTGTGTGTGTGGGTATCATCCGCAGCAAGGACGTTGTCGGCAACGTTTTGTACCTGGCAAAGGCAACAATTCAAAACGAACAAAAAAAAAAAAAAAGCAGCAGAAGGAACACGGCAAGAAAAAAAAGGAATCAAATTAAGGTTAAATACCACAAAGCGAGCACACAATCACACACATACACACATACACACATACACTCGCAGGGGCACGTTGAAGCATTCGCAGCGACTTAAATCTGAAACTAACACACGGATAACTAGTCGTATACGTGTCCTCTTGGCGGCGCCTGAAAGCAGGCAACACTTTTTGGCATTTGCCGCCCGCCGACTTCGCTTCAATTTTTTTTCGTAGAGTTCAGGATGCACTGGCAGAAAAAAGGGTTTAAATAGATACTTATAAAGATAATTAAAATCGTTTTTGAGGGTTTTTTTTTAATACAAATAAAGAAATATAGCTTTAGAAATAATAAAAAATCGCTTAAAAAGAGTTTAAAGTTAATTTTCTTAGTATTTTGGGAAATTTTTGTATTTCATCAAAATATTTTATAATAATAATTTAATGCTTTTGACATTTTTTTTAAATTGGTAAATAAATAAATAATAAATTAAATTATTGTTATAAAATATTTAAAATAGTTTTTTTGAGGCTAATTTTATACATTTACAATTATTTAGCTCAATACATATTTTTAAATGGTTAAAAATAAGGTTCAAACTTAATGTTGTTAGTATTTTTTTGCACTTCATAAAAAAATAACTAGAGTAAATATGCTTTTGAGTTCAATTAGTTGGGAAATCATTATAATAATATAAATCTAGCTTATTAATATTTTAAAATATTAACATTTTAAAATAAAGACATTTTAAGCTGGTTTTTCCTTTTAAATTATTTACACTAACCTAACTAATTAACAATTCCAAATTATTTTTATGAAAACATAATAAAAATAGTCTTAGCTTGTGGAGAAAAATCCTAGAAAATCTCAATGGAGGGCTTTATTTTCTTGCCGTGTCCTTAAAGTTGCTCGTAGGCGTTGCCACCGGAATTTCTGTTGGCAAAATGATGGACAACAACAAGAGCAAGAGTGGCACACAAAACAAACTGGCAGGAAGTTGGAAAACAGTCACGAAACCCAAGCGGCTGAATTGAGCACTAAAAATAACAATAGCAACACACACATACACACACAGGACACACACTTCATAGTGGGGCGCACTAAAACATTCCCAATTCGTGCAACATTAATAACAAAATCCATAAATGAAATAATGTTGACTTCATTTGTTTGCCCCGATGACGTCAAAAAAGGAAAAGGAAGCGCGCAGGAGAACTCGAACGGGAAATGGAAATAGAAATGGCAACAGAAATAAAAGTACAAAAAAAATAATAAAGGAGGAAACTCAAAGTTCGCAAAGTGCCTAAAAATCGACAAAATACCACGGGGGGGGTTACATCCCACTCGCGGATATATATATTCCCTTGTTGTTGTTCTTGTTGTTCTTTTCTTTTTGAAAGACACACAGACCTACATCGAGTTTGATGGTGTATGCCCAGCCCCCCATCTTTTTGCCGAGATTTTTACTGTGGAATGTCCTGTCGCCCCATGGTCCTGCCTTGAACATGTGTTGGTTGTAAACAGGAAGCAGCAAAGGCAGCACAAGCAGAAGCCGAAGCAGCTGGGGCCTCAAAAATACTCGTATACACGGTCCGAAGAATGTTTTGCCACTCGAATATATGTAGTACAAAGCCCCGCTTCACCCCGCTCTGCCCCTCGCTCTTCCCTCTCTGTATCAGAGCTTGCTACCGCTGCTTGCTTTTAGCCAGGCGTAGCATGTTGCAAATGTCAAAGTGGCAAAACCCGGAAATTCGAAGGACATGTTCGAAATACGACGCCCACACGCTCAGCGGGTGAAGCAGAGAGAGAGAGAGAGACTAAATTTCGTTAACGAGAGAGCGCAGAGAGAGAGGGAGAGATTAAATTTCGGTCTAGAAAAGTCTCCAAAGAGCAGCAAACATGCGCGAATTCCCTATGGCAAAACTCTCTGAGTAAATTGCTCCGAAATTCACTTACGTTTTTGTTTTCATTATGTATGTAATTGTTATTGTCTCTTGTGAGCCGGTAATGCTGAGCTCTCTCTCGCTTTTAGCCTGCCCCCCACTGTCTTGGTAAATGTAAGCCAAACTAAAGCATCTTAAGCCAAGTTAGTGTCTCTCTGGTTTCGTTGCTTGCTGTTTTAACTAACACTAAGAAAACATAAAATCCAAAAAAACCAGAAGAGCTTTGCCTAAGGCCCCCTGAAATACCCGCTTCCACGCTCAGGCTTATAGTTTTTTTTTACGTCGTGCTTGAATTGTTGATTAGTTGAACTCAATCACGAGTTTCAGTTTAACAACTAACACCAAAAAATTATGCATAAATAAAAAAAAAGAAGAAAAAGAGTTAGTAAGTAAACAAAGTTGTCCATTTAGCGTTTAATAAAACACGAGACACGAGGCAAGATTTTGGTAAAGTGATGAAATTGCATAGACACATGGGGCGTATACGTAATATTGAGTCAAGCTGGGGATTTAAGAGCATACAAGGGCTGTGACGACCCTTAGTTACAAGTCATTGTATAGCAAATATATATGTAAAAAAAATTCAACCCCTCTTCCCCCCTCAACTATTTCATAGCCATATTTTAGCTCAATCATACGCACTGTTGTCCGCCGGGAGATTCGCCGAGCGCTTGACATTTGACAAATTACCCTCGAAAAGATCATCTAAATATATATAAGTAAACACTATCAAAAGCATTTAAATTTTATTTTTCCAAAGCATTTTCCTAATCAACACAAATCACACATTTACTTCTGCTTTTCCTCTAAGCATAATCAGCGCTTTTTTTCACTCTGCTGACGTAGTTTCGAGCTCGCTGATCATGTGCTGAATGATGAACACTATAGCAACACAAGAAGAAGCAAAAACAAAAAATGAGCTTAGGGAAGAATGAAAGCAGAAACGTAGAGAAGAAAGCATGAAAAATGATTTCAAATAAACATTCTGAACTAAGGAAAATAGTAAACATTTTTATTTGCCAGTACAGAAAAACTAAAATTAGCAAAAGAAATAAATGAAAATTGCTGCAACAAGTAATTGCAATTTGGAGCGTCTTGGCAGACAGTCTTTCCCCCTTGAAAAAAAAAAATATATCCATTAGCTTAATTTACCTTTTAAAATTGTTTTCATTCTCTGTGCATACATTTTTTTCCCCACATTCGTTCGTTTTATTTTTAATTGCAAGAACATATTTTTGGAAAATTTGCTTGGCTACATAGAATGTGTGTTTGCCTTTTTTCTCTTCTTTTTTTCGTTCTTTCAATTAGCATTTGTTTTGGGGGCTGCTGACGCAATTATCAATTGTATCCAGATAACTATAATTACATTTTCTTTTATTAAATTGTCTGCTTTTATTTTGCAACATAATTGTTATATTTTCTTAAGAATATTCTTCAAATACAATAAAAGAAATTACTATTCAACAGGAAATTGAAATACCAAGCTAGGTTTTTCCTTTATTAATTTTATGGCTCATTTTAAGAGGTATACATAGAACCCAGCAGCTAAAACTTAATAATTCTTATCGCCTGGTTAAGAAATTGCATTTTTATGGACAATTTTATGACTGGCTCCGTTGATATGACCAGAGAGCCTTCCACGAATTACTTAAGAGCTCTTCATATTTGTATATATATGCACATATTTATAGATATAGCAAATAGCCCTCGTATATCTTGAAAATTCTTCGATTGGCATTAACTTGATATGAATGAAACTTCCTTATAGGTTGACTTGAATTCCTGAATTCTTGAAAAATTATGATAGATTCAATTATATGATTATTGGTCTGATATAAATCTGGCTCCGTTGTGCTTATCTCTCCCCGCCTTTTTTAAATACACACACATCGATCTTCATAATCTCTTTTGCCTGAATTGAAATTTTATTTGTTTTATTTGTTTCCTTGGCTCATTTGTCATAGAGACTTCTTTTGTCAGCGGCTTTTGTTGCACAAACAATGTGTATTCCCTTGGATATTGACAGTCGGCATATGTATATATATGCCTGACTTATCAGTAAATGTTTACGATAAATCAAATCGCAGGAAGTGCAATTTTTATCGGACAGGCAACCAAGGAAAATTCACAGACATTTAGGGGAAAATATTCCACGCAAAAAAAGGGGGGATGGTAGAGGTTTATTATAAATAATTTAGCCTTTAGCTTGCAGTTTATTTTTCAATTTGAGGCGATTTGTGTATAATCCGATACCGTAAACAAAGGATTATGGGACTTTAGACATAACAAAAAAGTAAGACAGAACAAAGAGGGGACCTGCAAGGGTTTAAGGAAATGTATTTATCAATAGGATGAAATATAAAACAGGTTAATAATGATATACTACAAATAGAAGTTAGAAAATAATGATCAAATTTCTTTTTAAGCTTCAATATTTATTTATTTATTTATCTAAAGGTATTAAGTTAAGAGTCACAAGCCAGGGCCTTTAGCTCGTGAGTCTTCTATTTATTTCCTTTATTTCTTGTTTATTTTTGTTTTAATAATTTATTTCCCTTAATGGTATTATCTTTTCTGCAACTGTCAAAACATTCTCAAACTTGAAACTTGACTGGTTCTGAGAACCCCTTTATTTGCTGTCATTTCCTTCACATCAGCACGCATCCCTGACCACAACTGTTATGTGAATAAGGGGGTTTGGGTTTGGGTATCCAATCCCAATTATTGCTGAATTGCTCTACTTTTGATCCTTCCATCAAGTTTTCAATAAAGAACTGCGGGAGAACGAGAGAGGGCATAAAGAATTGATTAGTTTATAACGAAGGCAAATTGAGCTTTAATTTGTTTTGAGTGGCTCCGAGTAACTCTCTGCCCCCTGTGTGCGTGACCAGAGTTGCCATTGTGGTTGTGTCCATGTCTCTTACATTGTATATAAGGTCATATTTTCCAGGGATATATAAAAAGGGGTAGTAACTGTGGTCAAGCTGTGGCCGACTCAAGTCAGAGCAACAATTTGTTGGCCATTAAGCTAAAGACTGCCCACAGGGGGGCGTGTGTGTTGCAAGTCGAGACATTCGTTAGGGGACATCGATTAAATATTTAAAATGACGCACAAATATTTGGAACATTGGGATATAAGGATATATATATGCTTCTCGGTTATTATTTACAGCATTTATTACCTAGCTTAGAGCTTAAAATGCAGAAAAATATTTTAAAATGATAAAGAAAATATGGCCAAAAGTGGATTTTTAATATATTAAAAAAAGGGAAGTATTTAATATTTTTAAAGTATTATTTATTTTAAACATACAATTATTATTTTTAAATTTGTTGTGTAAGTTTTGACATTATTAAGCCTACATAAGGTACATTTTCCCAACCTTTAAGAAAATCATACCAAAATGCTCGGTTTTAGAACAATTTCACTTTTAAAGAACCTTTAAGTAATTTTAAAATATTTTATATATATAATTTTATAATTTTATTATGTATATTTAATATATAATTTTAATATATTTTCCCATTGATTATGATTTACTCTGCCAGTTATTCGATTTATTGAGAAGGGAAAATTACTATTTTTTAACTGTTTGAAGCATTTTGAAAATTATTAACCAATTTTTATCCAAAAAAGTGTTAATCTAAAAGAGCCTTTAATTGTCTTTAAAATATTATTTTCATATTCATTTGCATTTACATTTTTACTAATTTGATATACAATCAATTAATTCAAAGAACCCATTAATATTTTTTAACTTTTTAAGAGAGTTTTAAGATTAATTTTATATATCAAAACGAAATATAGTATATGTTCCTTTGCCTTTCATAAAAGAATGCCCAATTTTGATTTTAGGTCAATTTCAAGTAAAATAAATTTAAATTACTATAAAAATATTATATTTCTGTTAAATTTGATTTACCCTGCCATTGATTTGAATAATTTTAAAGAAACCATCTTTACTTTTAAGCTGATGACTAATTTTAAAGGAACCATCTTTACTTTTAAACTTTTTAAGAAAGTTTTGACAAGTTTTGATCAAGTCGAAAGATAGTACCGTTACATTAAAAAAAGTCCTAATTTTTACATAAAAAGAGTCTCTAAATGTCATTAAATTATCATTTTCATATTCACTTGCATTTATACTTTTATTTTTTAATATTTTAAAGACACTTTTGACATTATCAAGCCTTTGCCTTTGAGCATTTTTGCCTAATGGGAATGCTGCTGCTGCTGCTGCAAGTCACTAACGTATATTAGTTGGCTATCGCTGTGGCTTTCTTCGTTGGCCTGCTCTGCAATTAGTTTGGGTTGCATTCGGCTGACATTTTGCCTGGCCCATAGCACCACTTATATGTGGGCACCGCCTTAGCTCCCTACCCTTCCTTCCCTCCCTGCGATCTGGCTTGCTTTTCGGCAATATCTCGTGCACTCGCTTTTGTCAAATGACATTTCTATTTCTTGTAGAGTAACCCACACACTGCCATTGTGTGTATATAAATGTGGGTATATGCAGATATAGTCGGGTGTTGCCAGGAGGGATCCATCCCCTGAACCTCCCTCTCTCTTCCTGCACCTACAAAGTCCGCCACTAATGTGGCGTACGTTTTTTGGCCAACACTTTATCAAGATGGCAGACGCCTTGGCTAGCGGCCAGAAGTGCACACAAAACTACAGAATTTTACCTAGGATCAAGGGAGAGGGGTAAAGGAGGGGGAGGTGCACCTTGGGGGGAGTTTTGTTATTCCTAAAGATTCAACTGTTCATTTCACAAATTCGAAAGTCTCTGAGCAATTATCAGAATGAGTTTTCCTGCCCATCAAAATGTGTAGGAAATTTTATAATAAAATTCACCGTGCACGGTCGCCACCCCAGAAAGAGATGAGTCATCCGTCTATTTGATTTCTTTTGCTTTGTTAACAGATTTGTTTTCCTTTTTGGAATTATTTATCTTGGCGCAATTTCTCATTTGAGGAGGGGGGAAAACTCTTAAGTTTTTTTTTTTTCTGTGTCACTAAATCAGCAAACAACCCCCTGAAGCAGTCCCCAATTTAAAGGAGGGGTGAAAACGGGGCGACAACATGTGCCATTTGTCTTAACCTTCAAGAACATTTAGACGTCATTCATCTCTCATAATTTCTCGTGCGCTTTTCTTTGACTTTTACGCGTAGCTCGTAGCCTTTTTTTTTTGCTTGTTTTTGTTTTTCTTTATCGTCTATATAAAGGTTGGTATTTTTCCACCAACCACCCACCAGGAATTCCTCTTCGAAACGAGTTAAATACAAGTTGTTAGCCGGTCGTCGTCGTCTCACTGACAATTGTCAAAGTTCTCAGGCTTTGAGACAAATATTTTTCCTACTTAGGGAAGGGAGCCCCCTTCTCGACCCGTCTGCCAACCCCCAAAGTTTTTTGGCCTTCTGCTTTTGGGTGGTGGCCATAAAACTTTTCGACTGTGCCAGTCAAGGACGTTTGATAAGATTGAACGGGCAGAGAGGAAGTTGAAACATTTTGCCGAAAAGCGAACTTAATTTGTATGCTTTTTTTGACCACAAAAATAAAAAAGGAATAACGAATGAAGTTTTATGAACGGAAATTATAAATGTTTTCGGGGGCTGCGTCAAAGTGCAAATTTCGGAAAAGCCATTAAAACCAAGTACATGTCTTTATGGTTGGCCTGTTAAAATATTATACTTCTAATTATAGTCAAGGGGACATTTGAATAAAAGAGGAATTTCGGGCAATAACTTTATTTTTGTTTTGAGAAATTTGAAAGAACAAATTCCTAAACATTAATTTTATTAAATATTACAGTTTAAGCTAATTGAACTAAATTTCTTTAAAAATAATAGAGCTTACTGTATGTTCTGAGAATTCCTTTGACATATATCTTGAAGATATATTATTATATTTTTACATTCTTTAGAAAATATTCCTATATATATTTAATGTGAGAAAAGAACATCGTAAGAATCATTGAACTAGAACTTTGTTAGCATAATTCATAAATCACCGAGTGACGCAGTTCGAGCGGAAAATGTCCCTGACTAATATCTATATAGCTGTGTATAGCCCATCTTAATCCGCCATCAAAAATATATGTCAACCGCACCAAATAAATTCCACAAAATACATAAAAAAAGTGCTACGAAATAAAAAGAAAATGCTTAAAATTAAATGATACAAATTCCAAAACACACACCAAAAATTTAGGTAAATAAAATCTAATAAATTTTTGAGAAAGAATTCACCCAACTGCAATAAAGTGAGAAAATTTGCCATTTGATTGTCTTGATTACAGTCATCAGCGGGAGCAGACACAAGCTGATTACACCATATACACAACACACACAGATACAGATACAGATACGTGTGGCGAGCGTGTAGCTATAGTTATAGATATAGATATAGATGTAGCGATATGGACATTATACAATACCAGGAGAATGCCGCCTCCTGGCATGGGGCCAATAAATTAGACTGAGCAAATGAAAATGAACAATGAAACCTAACAAAAAAAAAAAAGGAAACCACACTCATAAACGGTATGAGATGAGATGAACAATAAAGGTTGATCTGTGGACTAGGTGTTGCACTATAAAAAAAGTATACAGAAAATCCAAAAATATATATACAGCGACAAATTTATGGACAATCAATTTAGAAAATAAGATAATCACTAATGTTCCGAGTTTTGTGTCTAATTTATTGGTTTCGTGTGCCTTTCGTTGTACTGCCACCTTATCCATGGGATATTGCCCACGGTTCGGGGGATCGTAAATAAAGCCCGATTCAAGTGGCTATATCAATATAGTTGTGGCGTCGCGTCTGGCTTTCGATTATCAGCTATCAGTTTTCGATTTTTCAGTTTAGCTTTACCATTAAATGGGATTTTATTATTACGCCTATAAAGCATACATTTTATGTGGGTCATATATAAATGCAGTGATGGATTGGGATTTTGACGTAATCAGAAGAGTAATTTATGGAGGTTAAAGCAGAGAAATTAATCGGTATTAATCTTAAATCCAGAGTGTGTAAACTATAAAATTCATATTAATACTCATTACTCTTTTAAAGCTCATTGAATATGACGCATATAATTACATTATTGTATCATTTTAATGCGAAATACACACTCATCTAAATATATATCTTATAGTAAGTTTCTCGTAATTCCCACTTGCTGATAGATCTCTATATTGCTTTGCTAATTTCTTGGGAAAACTTGACTTTAGATCATTGGAGTGACACTCGGTTTTTACATCATCTTTGAGCTTGACTTACATTGTTCTTATAATAGTTGCTGTCAGTTTTGACACCTCGATATATAGATACATATATGAGTTTATATGTATAGTTATATTTGCCCAGTCAGGCCCGCTGCTTATCTCATTGTGTGCCCGGGGAGTTCAGCCCCGACTTGATGACTACTTTGTCTATTTACCCTATCCGCCAGATTAAAGTGTCACGAGTCTTCTCCACTATGCTCCGCCATCTACTCTCATCTCCTCTTGGCCCCTCATCTCCAATTTGCGTTTATTAGATGCACACGACAGAGAGCGGGGCTTGAGCTATGATACCTGGGTAGGTCAGGTGGATGAGAGAGAGAGAGAGAGAGAGAGGTGAATTCCATATAGATGCACTGGGAAAAAAGTATAAATATTTTAAGATGCTTAGTGGAAAGAGATTTAAAGTATATATTTAAAGTATATATATTTAAAGTATATATTATTTTTATATATTAGGTTATAAAATTTTAATATTCAAACCTTTTTTTGTATTTATAATTGCCTAAGAATATTAAGTTTACTTTAAAATATTAAAAAATTTATGCAAAAATATTTTCTCATTATCTTAAATCTCTAAAAAATTAGGTTCCCATAAAGGGATTCAAGGCAACGGTTTTACAGTTCATTTCGGAAAAATATTTGTTTATTGCATACTTTTTGGTGCCCCTTAAAATGATTTCAAGTATAAATTTTTGTATAAACGTTTTTTTAATTCGTTAAATCAAATTTTAATCAATAAAATTATCATAAATATTAAAAAAACGTTTATGTGGAACAGAAAATATTTGTTAGGTCTTTACATCTGACAAAAGATATTTTATAGCATACTTTTAGACACCTGTTAAAATGATTATAAATAAAAATGAGCCAAAATTTCTTTGATTAATGAGTTTTTCAAAAAAGAACTAAGAAAAGGATTTCACAATGAGTTTTTGACTAACAATAATTTTAGTGCATACTTTTAGACGCTCTTTAAAATGATTTCAAATATAAAAATTGCCCAAAAAAAGGTTTTAAAATACGCTAAGCCCTATTTAAATAAACAAAAATATATAAAAAAGAAAGAGGGCTTCGCTCTGTGCATAGTCCAGGTGAGACAAGGTGATATATGGATGTCTTGGGTCACAGCTGGCGGTCTAATCCGTATGTATGGACGCGAACCTCACCACTTGAGAGCTGCTGGGCGTGCTCAACTATTTTGCTGCTGTTTTCTTACGCCCCAAAAGAGCCCCCCTTTCATCCCCTCTGTGAAGTACTACAGCAGCTACACCCCTGGCACACATGCTTTTTATTCAATTAACACGGCGAGAAGAGGCGAGCTGAGAGACATGCATTAATTTAAGCCAACAACAGCAGCAACACAACGAGCCGAGGCAGCTGCCAAAAAAAATTGACTTAATTTGTTAGGCAAACAATGAGCGAGAGAGAGAGAGGAGGAGGAAAAACACATCACGAGAAGCAGCCCGAGAAAGGGGTTAAGTGGAGGAGGGGGTTGAGCGGGCAGGCAGGGAAGGCGGGTTCTAATCAAATAGCAATCGACATATTCCGTTAATTAGTTGAGCAAATAAGAAGAAACTTTTACTTTTTTTTCCCCCGTCTTGCCAAGCGAAATAATCATGTAAATTGCCATGCTTTAAAACCTTGATGTCCGGCACTTGAAATGGTTGAAAGGAAAGCGAAAAAGCTAGAGGGACAGGGTGGAAACTTGAAGTACCCTAAAATAAATATAAAAAATAAATATCAAAAGGGAACCTTTCGGAACTATAGTTGCATTAAATTCTGTCTAGATCTGTTTGGGTTTCTGCATTAAGTCGCTTATAATACAGATAACTTGACTTTAAGTCGGAAATAAATAAAAATATATATTTTAAAAATATATTTTGTACTGTTTATTTGAATTAAAAGTTAAGATTAAGTTATAATAGAGGTGATACAAAACCATTAGGAGGTTTTAAAACCTTTAAAAAAGTGTCTAAAACTATGCTTCTAATATTTTTGGGGTAGCGAATTCAATGTAATTTCGTTCTTAGAAGATTAAACTATTTAGCCCAATTTTTTATAACTTTTTAAGGGTTTTAAAAATGTTCTGTAAGATATTCGGTATATTAATTAATTATTAATTACTAAAATATAGATCATCTTCGTCTTTACAAAATATTTAAAAGTCTTAGATTGTTTTTATTTTTTTATGAAAGTTCAAATGAACAATTTGTATATATGTGATTTTCCGTTTGAATAAATAAATAGAAAATATTCCAAATTATTTTATTAAATATTATGGTTTAAAAGCAAAGAATAAAATGATTAAATAAATGCCGCTCTTTAAATATAGACTGTAAAATGTGCATTAAAAAATAATAAGAGGAAAAACTGTAACTAGATATTATATATTCATAATATTTATTTTTTATAGATAACTTAATGAATAATGCCTAAAAAGAAGCTTAAAGTATATACATATTAAAAAGCCAAAGTTAAATTACTTTCTCTAGAGAAACTGCATCTAAAAATTAAAAAAAAAATATAGTTAAAGCTCAAGTGCTCTTCTGGACAGACTGCCAGAGGCCCGGA
The DNA here is from genome assembly GCA_008042575.1 of Drosophila watanabei. Lineage (NCBI taxonomy): Eukaryota > Metazoa > Arthropoda > Insecta > Diptera > Drosophilidae > Drosophila > Drosophila watanabei. The sequence continues at coordinate 23,690 of VNJS01011944.1, read as the reverse complement.
CTCTGGCTAAGTGTCAGTTCTGAGCTACTGGCGAGGCAAGGTTCTGCTACCCTTAGCTGCTGTGCGAGAATATCAAAAAGTGAGATGCAAACGCATTCGGCAAGTGGCCACTAAAAAAAGGAAGACGAAAATTCCAATTGAAAGAGCTGCACAAAACAAAAAACACAAAAAAAAAAAATAAAAGAACTGAAAGAAAATTTGCATAAGAGACTGTGAAACGGTTTGCATTTGATGAAAGTCGATTCATGGCTAGCCACGAGGGAGCGGAAATGGGGCTTTCGGCGAGTGAGTAGTGTATATGGCCCACTCAATTCATTGAAAGACAAAAACCATAAAAAAAGGAAACACTGATAGACAGAGCAGAAAACTGCAAACAGAAAACACTTAAAGTGGCAGCCAGAACAGCGACAATGTTGGGACCCAGCGAGAAGTGTATAAAAATGGGGTGGAAAAACAAAAAGGAAACGAATAGTATAAAATGGAAATGCCACCCAGGCAGCCCCCGCATTTCCATCACTCTGGTGTCGCTTCATGGTTTGCTTCATTAAAATTTGGTTTTCATTTCAATTAAGTTGCGGTTTCGTTGGCCGGAAAATGCCGGGGAAAATCAAAGAAATTGTTTGGCTTTCGCTGGTAAATCAAAAAAAAAAAGAGAACAGGTTGGTAGGGAAAATGAAAATGCACCTCTGGGAAGTCTTTCAGGATTCTGTTTACCCAAATTATAAGCAATTCAGCAAATAATAAGGAAAAGGAAACTAAATGAACTGTCAAAGGGGGACATGGCGGAAATAAAATCACAACAAATTTCAACTAATTTTCCACCCAATTAATTTCTAGTTGGCTAATTAGTTTAAAAGATCTCTAACCGATTTATGGGCCACCAAGAAAGTGTATGTATTTAAGGAAAAACACACACAGATTTCCCGCGGGGCCAAATGGAAGCCACCCACTCAAAAGTAAATACAATACACCTGCCACGCAGTTGGCGAAAAACAAAACTGAACACTAAAAACTTTAAAGGGAGGCGGCAGAGGTAAAGGGGGATTTTCTGATCTGATGGATGTGAGCGACGAATATGTTTTAGAAATTTTTTGAAAAAATTCCTGCCTTGCCTTGTGGGAGATGATGGAATAGAAAATTCAATTTCGCCTTTGATCAGAGATGAAATTGCATTTGTGGCCGGGGAGGCGGAATTATTATTACTATGAAATGTTGCAGGCGGCGGCTAACGGGGCGTATGAGCAATGTGTGCATCTCTCTAATCATCTGCCAAACGTACGAAACGGAATGTAAAATGCGAAAAATATGTTTGCACACTTAATGAACCAATAAAAGTGCGCTACACCTTTTTCCACCACAGCTAAATCAATAAAAATATGATATTATTCAACCTTTTTCTTTTTTACTTGCCGCTCTTAAATGGTTTCTACTCGCCTGCTAATTACTTGTAAGAGTGTCAAGCGCTTTGAAATGTGTAATAAATTTCATCAGAAAGTGTATATATCCCAAAATTGTGTTGGCATTTTTGGCAGTTGCATTTAATATTTCTATTGATTGCCACTTGTGCCTCAGACATGCTTTCAACTGCGGCCTTTTCCCTTTTCGAAAACACGAACATTTTCGTGTTTTCGTTGATTAACCCTAGTCTCCTTTCTATTTCCCTTCAAAACGAACAATTCAGGGAATTTAATTGTGAATCCAATTGCAAAATGTCTTTAATGTTTGACTTTCCTCTTAATTATTCTATTCTTTCTTTGACTTTAATTACCAAAACGTGTACACGTAGCCAAAAGCATTTTATTTGGTCTATAAAGTCTTACACACATCGAAATGTAATGTTAAATGGATCTTAATTAAAATGATTTCTCTTTGCTTGTTTTCTTTGCAGGTGAGTTTAACCCCAAGATTTGTATGTTTCTGAAATAATTATGAAGTGGTGAGTATAATTAAGATATAAAGACTGATTGTTCTTGTTAGATTCTGAACTATCTTTAATCTTCTCAAAGCCCTTGAAATTTAATGTTTAGTATTTTTAAACGTTTGCTTAAAAGGTCTTGAAAACGCCGCCCCTATAAATTCACTCCCCCTCGTTTCCACTTTCGACTTTATATGCTAAGCGACGGCTTAGTTAATTAACACTCGTCGGCAATTACAAAAAAACTGAAAAAAAAAATACAAAATAGCATCACAGGCAACAATAAAGAGCTCAATTAACGCCACTCACACAGCTCAGGGGCTAAAATCGAGGGGCATTCGGGGGTTAAGAGGAGCGCGAGGAAATGTGCATGCAGCGGCACCAACAAAAATTTTACTAGTTCGAAGTAGTTTTCATGTGAACGACAATTTGAAAACCCGGTTACATCATTTCTCACAACAAAGGGTTAATTTCCATTACGAGCTTATTGAGAGCGAAACGCAGGAAGCTGTCATTGAGTGAGTTTTTCCTTTACACAAAAAGCACACAATATTTGACAGCAAAAATCCCCGAAAAAAAAACTACCATAATGTATATATTTAAATTAGAAAACCATATTTTTAGTTGTTGGGCGTAAATTGAGTAAAGGCGCAACACGCGTGTAGAATGCCTTTGATTTTATTTTGGTTTTCGGTTTAGAGCAATGCTTTACACATTTAGAACTGTCAGAAGACAAAGTGTCTAGAAATTCTTTTGGACGCAAAAAACTACATGAAATGGAAACTGAGTCAAAGTATATAAATGCTCGAATATGTGGGTGTATCTTTGGACTAAAACTCTTAGTTGTTTAAATTATTGAATCTTGGACTTTGTGGCAGCTGCTTCATTTTTAGCTGCCGGCGAGGCACATTTCCAAATTCCACAAAGAATTTGTAATTTTTGCTGGCGCCCTCTGTCGCCAGCTAGAGGCAACTGCCAACCATTGACATTTTCTGAATGAATCGAGTTATAAATAAACAACAAAAAGGGGAAAATGAGGCAACAAAAAAGTATTTTAATTCATGCCTATCGAAAATAATGTTCTCACTCCAATTTGTGAGGCTTTGTTTCCATTTTATTTTGGGTCAACTGTGTGCAGATGCGATTAATTACGCGTATTCCAGAACTAATTGATGTTATTACCGAAGTTATAGATAATGAAATTTAGAAATATTAGCTTGAATATCGATTTTGTATAGCTAAGGAAAATACTTAAGCTTTTTTATAATTTATTTTTATTAGATTCTTAAAACAAATGCTAAGCAACAATTTTTGATTGTAAAAATGGGTAGCAAAGTTTTTTTTTCATTAAACTTAAATATAAATGCACAAGTCAAAGATTTTTGTCAAATGATCCGGTAATTTATGGAGTTATATTAGAAAAACTTAAATTTAACGGAATTCGCAAGAAAATGTTGCTAAGCAAGTTAGCTGGAAACATGTTGTGGCAACACTTATTTGTGGGATATATACAATAATGTTAATTTGTGTTATTAGCCCAGCATTTTGATGTATTTATTTTTATTTTTTTTGTTTATTTCTTTTATTTGTGGAGTAATATGTTTACAAACATTATCCTGACGTGATGGAATGTACCAGCAAATGCTGCTAGTCAATGTTGCTGAACACATGTTGCAGAAAGTCTTATTTGTACTAGCAACATATTAATGTTGCTCTGTTTCATTAAAAAAATAAAACAATTTGTTGTCTAATAAATGTAATAAAGTCTATTTTAAACTTTGGAAACACGTCTGCTTAAGACTTTTAATAATATGGAAATATATTTAATTTATCGTAAAAAATTTCAGGGCAATAGTTTTGAACTCTACTTAAGGTTAAGCTATAATACGCTTAGATAAAAACGTATATTTAAACTGTATTCTATTCTATCATTCTAGTTATTATAATATATGAGACATTTATATTGTTATAACAAACTCTGTAAATATAAAAGCTTTTTTTCGCTGGCAAGATCTCACTTCTCGAACCACTGTGCTTGGAAAAGCTTAAACACAGACAGCGCCCACTAGCGGCTGTTTTTCAAAGACTCGCACATGAAGCTCTGGCGGAAAAGCTCAATTCCACTCTCTCTCTGTTTTTGCAGCGTTCTCTGCTTTCTCTCAGACACTCGCTGTTTATTTTTTTTTCCTGTTTTGTTGTTGAAGGCAGCTTGTCTGGCATACAAAGCCTCCCCTCAATAAGCTCCCCTCCCCCCTCAAAACCCCATCCAGCTCCAGCGTCAGACTATTCAAACATCGGAACACATCATCATCATCATCATCATTATTGTCGTCGTCAGTATAAAACACGTGCAGAGAGCGGCGAAAGCCCCCTTTTGCCACCCCCTGGATATCGCTCATACGCCGCATTGGCAATTAATTAGAATTTTCTGCTGCTGCCTTACGCCTACGACAACGAATTGAATTGAAATCAAATTCCTCGAGTTTTCTTCTTCGTTTGTTGTTTTGTTTTGTTTTCTTTTTTCCATTTCTTTGTCTTTTTCCCTTTTTGCCCTGGTTTTCTCTTCTTCTTTTTTTCTTTTTGCTTTGGTCGTCACATGTTTGGCCAGGCGACGTCTCGAATTTCCCGTCCAAAGTGCCAGGTGATAAGGCCCTCAAGGGGGTTTTCCCCCTCCCCCTGGAGCCGCTGCGAATTACGTAAATTAATTTCCGATCGGCGAACCTTAACTTTAGCCTCGCTCCGATATCGAATTCAAGTTTATTATTTTCGGTTTGTGTGTGGTCAGCGGTTGGCCGAAAAACCTGTTGGCCAAGTAGTTAGTTGGTCCCCTGATAAGCCGCCCGCTATATACATTTTTTTTTTATTTCCCGCTAACTTGTTCTATTGGGCCATAAAACGAGGCGAAGATAGCGCATGTTGGCAGGAATGAAGGAATGCGAAACGGATGAATGAAAGTATTAATTTGGAAATTACTTTTCTCAGATTGGTTCGTGAAATATAAAGCTTATTAATGGAGAAATATTAGGGGGTTAGATTTGGGAGTGCTTATAAGACCTCCTGAAAAGGGATTTACTTCTCAGGAGCTAAGTTGCAATTTACATAATTTATATACTTGCTTTTAAATTTTTATTTGCATCAAATTAAGATTAATTTATAATCAATCATATATTGATTTAATAATAAATAATGTATAGCATATAATTTCTGTTATTTATTTATTACTACTTTAATTTGCATTAATAATTAAATAAGCGAACTCTGGAAACTAAAGTCCATTGTTCCATAGATAATATTACACTTATTTTACATAAAAATTATTTAGCTTATGCCTATTTTTAGGATAAAATGACAAGCAAGAACCTTTTTAATTTATTTACTAAACTAGGAGTAGGAATAATTCCTTACTGCCTGCGTGCAACCCAAATTAAACTGATTTCTGGTTTTATTAAAAAATAAAAACAATAATAATAAAATAAATTTTAATACAAATTTACTTTTTATATAGGTAGACGCATATTTTTATAAGTAATTTCTTAACAATTTAGCTAAAGAACTAAATCTCTTTTATAAAATTTATATTAAAATGTTATTTTAAACTATACAGTTCTCTTTCTTTAATAAAGCTACACTTTCACATGTTAGTTATTAATTTAATAATCTGTCTGTGCTTAAATAAAACCATTACCAATACTTTAAACATCAATCACTGAAACAGTTTTATTACAAGTCATTTCTATATATTCTGTAGACATTTTCAAAAGTTTTTGCACTGTCTCTATTAATTACCTTTTCCCTTTCAATAAATACTTATTAATCGTGACAGCTATAAACTGTCTATAGAAAACCCTTTGTTCCGTGTTTCAATAGCACAAATTCGCAATCACTCACCCTGGCAGACAATTAAAAATGATTGAGACAAACTAGGGGTGCCGGAGTGCTAGTCAGTATCTTGCCCTGATTTAGTTAGTCTAACAACCATATCTCGGGCCCTTATGCCAACAGTCAACAGGTATAAGGTACATACTATATTTTAGCTGGCCTATCTAGGTCAGCTGGCTGGGAGAGGGCCTTAATAATAAGCCAGTTGCGGGGTCGTAAAAAAAACGCTTAAACATTTCAGCATTTCTAAATAATTATTTAGCAAAATGTTAATTTACGACCTGCTGCACTAAACACGTGTATAATGACTCGAACGTCGCCATACCAGAACCATTTACCGCGACACAGAATTACAGAACTATATTAACGCGACGTACTATATAGAATATACAATTATATAGCAGCCAACAGAACCCTAGACGGTTTCAGTGTAAGCAAGCAAATCGCAGACGGTTTAATTAAGGTTTGAATTTTTAAGCTTTGCGAGGACTTAAATGTGCGGCGACATTGAAATGGAAATATTGCGGAAAGTTTCCACAAATTTAGGAAAATTTACACAAATTTTCCGTCTAGAAGAAAAAAAATTAAATAAAATACAAGTATAAATACAAATACAAATATAATGTTACATTTATTACTCTTTATTAATATTATCGATATAAAAATATTTGAAAAATTAACATATTATTTTGTATATTAAAGATTATAACTGTTGAAATAATTATTAAAATAGTTCTATTTGTTTTGATAATTTTAGCTTTAAAATGAACTTTACATTAGTTTCTTTACTTGTAGTAATTAATATAAATATAATTTAACATTTAACAAGCATATATTATATATTTATATATTTTATATATTATTTGTTTTGTTTTTTATTTAATGAAATACTTATTTCTTTTTAAGTTTGCTTTATTACTTCCCAACTTTTTGAATTTCAGTTTAATTAAACAATTCCTAAGTATATTTTAAAATACAAAAAATATATATATTTAATGATTTAAATTAGAAATAGATTACATTTTTTATATTAAATTTTTTTTTTTATTATTTTGGCAAAATGTTTACCCTTGCATTAATTTGTTTACTTTCTGTTTCTCTTTTCCTCTCCTGCTACCGATATTTACTCTTCACAATTTACTTTATTTTTATTTCTATGCACTCTGTTTTTCCTGTGTTTTTGTTTTTTTTGTTGCTCTGCAGATGCAAAGGGGGGTGTGAGAGTGTGTGTGAGTCATTGATTCAATGCCTGGGTGTGAGTGTGAGTGAGTTGCTTAAATTGCTATTTATAAACCAAGCAACAGCTTCGTCTTCTTCGTTCTCGTTCTCAGTCTCAATTGGGTTTGTTTTTAGTGTTTTCAGTGCTCTTTTTCTCTCTCTCCCGTTCTCTCTCTCTCTCTCCCGCTCATTCATCCGTTTTGCAATGTGTGTGTCTGTGTGAGCACACACACCAGTGTACGGGGGCCGGCGCACGTGGTAGCGAAACGTGATAACGCAAAATACAACAACTGGCAACAAAACAAACAGAAAACCTGACAACGTCAGGCGTCGCTGCTTGCGCTGGCTTCGCTGTCGCCAGCGACGGCAGCAGAACGCCAGCTGAGCGCTGCAACTGTGAATTTTTGCGATTGGTTCCCTAGAATCCGCTAACTCGGCATATAAGCCCGGCCAATGGCGCTTGTCGACAGCACATCCTTCTGCCATTGGCAGGTGCCGAAGCTGGAGCCGAAGTCTCTGCCGAAGTTCGTGTTGCTCTTCGGCTCACGAAGTTGCGTCCCGCTGACTTGTTGCTTTTTTGGCGCTTCCAGAAATAGCCAACTCACAGAGGCGCCACGGGGCGTATACTCGATATTCGAATGCAGGGCCATGTCTCGCCTGGGAAAAACAGGTGACCGGCCAAAAGCATGCTGCTGCAGATGTTTCCCCGCATTTGCAGGGGTGGCTGCTTTTCTCACAGCAGGAAAATGAATGAAAAGGGGTTAAATACAAGGAAAAAGGACACGTTTTTTAGAGTCGAAAAATGTTTGAGGATATTCTTAGGATTATATTTGAATTGCTACAACAGTATGGGAATTTTTGCAAGATTCTAAGGGAAATGTTTGATAAGAGAAGATTTGGAAAACTTTTAAAAATATTGAAGAAGAGAAATATAAGGCGACTTTATTTTATAATTAGGTTTTAAAAAAAGTTTTGGGGAATACCTAAAAATCTCTTATTGAGTTTGTATCTTAATTAAATTAATAATTAGGTATTTTGTATCTTATTTTTTTACATCATGCTTAGAGCTAAAAACTCATATTTATTTATATTTTTCAGCTGTGTTAAAACAGTGTAATTTTAAACAATAAACTACAAAATGCTGTGTTCTAACTAATTAACTATGTATAAATAATATAATGACTAAATATTATTTGTTTCATATTTAAAATATAAATTTCTAAAACCCTATTTAAAATATCTAGAAGTAAAATAACATTTTAAATTTTTTAAAAGTTTTATATATTTTTAAGTCGGTATTAAAAAACTAAATTGCACTTTAAATACAATTTATAGCTTAAATTAAAAAAAAGTAAATTAAATAAATTATAAAAAGAGCTCCGTCATACTCTTCCAAGAACCTTCTATGACCTACATCAATGTTTAATGCTAATTAAGAAATGTTTTTAAATATTTTTGAAATCGTAACGCTTTTGGGAATCCCCTAAAAACAAAAAATCCCAGACAATTTACCGGACCTAGGCCAACGTGAAATTTATATAAGAAATATTGTTTTATTCCCGACTGAAATCGTTGGAAATACTTTCAAAATTTTCTAAGAAAGCGCTGCTGCTACTTCTGCTGCTGTGACCTACGCCAATAGTTTAGCAAATATCAAGTATACGCCTCGATGGCAGGCTACTACGACTTGGGTTTTGTCTGGGGTGAAGTACCTACCCTTCGTCCCGCCCATAGATCCGCTTACTTGCCATGACGCAGCGCTAATTAGTTGGTGGCACAGAGAGAGAGGATAGGATTCTGGCCATATTACGCATACGTCACGTGTTGCAAACACGCATCAGTGCCGAAAATATATATGGAATATAGTCACGGAAATCAGCCACGCACTTGGCTTAAATTGCGTATATATATTTGATGTTATATTATATATTCGATACATGGACAGATATAGCTTGCTTAACTGTAACAAGGGGCAAGTGAGAGACAGGCAGACGGAGCGAAGCGACTGGAAACCTTTGAGCCGTATCTGTGTATCTGTATCAGTAGCTGTATCTCTATTTGTATCTGTTTCTTTGAGTACGCTTGCCTGCCGTTCAACGTGCAATTCTCTCCCTCTCTCAATTAATTTCGCCGGCGTGTGTGTGAGAGTGTGCGCCCGGTGTGTGTCCACAACACGTGCTTAGAACTGCGCTAGACAGTGGGCTTTGGGTCATATTGAAATCCGCGTGACTTTGACGCCGCAGCGCAGTTGCTGGCGCTGTCGCAGTCCCTTTTTTTGAATACAATAGTGTACAAAATAATAGTTGTACTAAGTATAAAATAATTAAGAGTTTTAAATTGTATATTATTATAGAAAAGTGACTACTTTGTTTATTAAAAGGGATTGGAAAAAATGAATATAATTAATTTATATAGATTTTATCCTTAAATACTGTTTATTTGGATATAAATATATGTTTTAGTTATACTTTTTTAAAAACATTTAAAATATTTTAAAACAAATTAATTATTTCATAATTTCCCTATCCTTTCTAAACGGGAATAGCATTATTTTTTTAATTTTACCTTTATCATAAATCTATTCTATTTTGATATAAATTTTCCAATGCTTTTAGAGCAACAATTTTTGCTTTAAAATATTTCGCAACCTTTATTTTTCTGCACACAACTGTATGTAAGTGTATATAAATATTTTTTTATATACAAATAATATTTTGTAGTGACAGCGTTTGATATAAAAAAAAAAACACCGAAAAAAACAATTATCAAAGTGGGAGAAGGAGCGCTGTTTTTGGACCGCCGCCCTTTACGTAAGGCGACTTACTTGCAGAAAATTGCAATTTTAGCAGGCCGAGAGCGACAGCGACGCCGACGCCGGCAGAGCAGCGACTGCGGGCGGGCAGCGACTGCAGCCGAGGCAGCGGAAAACCAGAGACACTGAGACCGAGGAAACTTTGCTCGCCCGGCATTCTGTCGCATCGCGTTCTCATGTGAAAATCGTCGCTGCGCGTTTCGTTCCGAGTTCCTCACTCTCGAGCGGGAAAATCAAACCCAAAAAGTTATTTAGAAGCAAAGAAGCAAATTAAAAACAAATAAATAATTAACACAAATTAATTCAAGTTGAGTTCCCAGAAAGGCGAAAAACTTTTGGAGGAATTTTCAACCGAATAGAATATATATTTTTTATTCCCACACCAGTTTCAAGTGCAATAATTGTGAAATCAAAACCAGTGTCAGTGTCAGTGTGTGTCGAATCGAATATATATATAAAATAGCTACAATATAAAGATCACAGAGAGAAAGAGAGAGAGATAGAACCAGCAGAGAGAAAGAGAAAGATTGAGAGCCGGAGATCTCTCAGATATTCTCTGTCCAGCGGCGCCAAAGTTACGGATCCAATTTCAAACAGTTTAATTTAATTTTAATTTTACAACTACAAGAAAAACAAAAACAACAAGAAAACCCAGAAAGCAAAAAAAAAAATCAACCGAAACAACAAAAACCCAAAGCAAAAAACGATCTCATTTCTAAGCAGCAACAAAAATTCTGAGAATAAGAAAAGGTATTCACCAAAAAAAAAAAGGCTGAGAGAAGGAAACGAAACGAATTACAATTCAATTGATTTGGCAAATAATAATGTATTTGTTTTGATTTATAAATAAAATTTAATATATATAGAAGACTCTTCAAAATTTCCATCCTGCAATTTCCACTGAACTTAATCAGTTGCTAAACAAACACGTAAAGCCTTTGTACCGATTAGCGATTCGATTTCTAATATAAAGAACGTCACAAAAATCTTATTATTAAAATTAATTGAACTAAAAGAAAGCGCAAGACTATACAACTATACAATGCCTTTTCTTATTCCTTATCTTCATGATCATCAATTAAAATTAATGGAAATCCAATAGAAATCATACAAAAATAGACGCAAACAAAGTGCATTTCATGACCAAGGAAAAACAAGCGCCAGCTAACAACTCACACACACACAAAACTATCTTTATCACCCCCATTATCACCATCAGTATCAGTCACTATCAACAATCAATAGTCCACTACTCATCGATCGATCACTTCCCTAAACTGAATCACTCTCAACATTCCCCACGATCGCCACTTCATTAGAAACCACCTTTATTGGCTATCAATTGGCTAGAAACAAAAAAATATAGAAAGAAAATCTAGAACAAATTGGAAACGAAAAAGAGGAGCAACACACTAATCTGGGTTTTCAAATGAAAGCACAATCTTTTCAGATGTGGGCGATGTGAAAGGGCACAAAAACCCCCTTTAAGACTAGAAATTTTCCATTTAAAACTCGACTCAAGTGAATCAGTGTTTTTTTTGTGAGACAATGCGCACAACTTTCGGCCGTGGCCCAAAGTTTATTCTGCTAACAAGCAAGTTCAACCACGTGCAACACAAGGAAGTGATCACTTAGGCTCTTGCCAAAATCTAAAACAACCAAGCCCAGTGAATTATTAACCCAGTGAAGTCAGAACCCAGTTGATAAACCAGTGACCATGTCGTCGGATACAAACTCCTGCACCAGTTTCTTCAATCAGGAGCATGCCAATGCCACCCTGTCGCAGTATTTCCAGCAGCTCAACTCCCAGGTGGCAGCTGCAGCGGCAACAACCAGTGGCGGCAACAACAATAACAGTGGTAACAGTAGTGGCAACAACAGCAGCAGCGGCAACAGCGACAGCGGCAATGATGGCAGCATGACGGGATCGGGTTCAGGATCAGGATCCTCGGGATCCAACATGGACAACCATCGGAGCAGTGTGAGCAGCAATGATTCCGGCAAGAGCTCGGGCGGAGGATCAGGTGGAGGATCTGGTGTGAACAACAACAGTGTGAATGCCTGGGCCTTGCAGCAGCAACAGCAGACAGCAGCCTTGCATCACCACCAGCAACAGCAGCAGCAGCAGCACCAACAGCACATGCAGCAGCAGCACGCACATCAGCAACACGTGGCTGCTGTAATGCAGCAGCAGCAGCAACAGCAACACCAGCAGCAGCAGCAGCACTCACATCATGCCCAGCAGCATGCACAGCAGCAACACCATGGTCATGCACTGCATCCGCACCACACACATCAGCAACAACAGCAGCAGCAGCAGCAGCAGCAACAACACCACCACCAGCAGCAACAGCAACACGTACAGCAGCAGCAACATCATGCCGCCCAGCTGGCCCACACACTCTCCTCAGCGGCCGTGGCCGCTGCTGCTGGCAATGGTGGCAACAACAACACCAACACACACTCCATCTTCGGCACCGGCAACTTCCACTACAAAACCAACAACTCGTGGACACTGCCCACGGCGTTGACTTACCAACGGATCTACCCGGAGAATCCCCATTATCAGCGCAACTCCTTCATGGATCCGCAGAGCAATGTGGCAGCTGCCGCCGCTGCAGCAGCAGCAGCTGCTGCTGTCTCCGCTGCTACTGTGGCGAATGGCAACCAGGGAACCAGTGCGAATTCCAGTGGAAACAATAATCCTGCCGTCGGAGGACCCAATCCTGGCCAAAACAGTAATAACAACAGCGGGAGCAACCAGAGCAACAACAACAGCAGCAACAATAACAATAGCAACAATAACAACGAGTCGTCGGTGCAACATGTGGCCAATGCCGTGGCAGCAGCCGTCATAGCCAACGAGCATCACAACCATTTGAACAACCTCAAGGCTCGATTTCAGCCATCTAGCTCAGGTGAGATGATAAGGAGAATTAAAGTTTATAAAGGTTGGGATTCTCTAGAGAAAGACTTGAAACATGCTTAGTTTCAATAATTTTTAAAGATAAATATCTTAAGAGCTTTTCCATAAATATTACTTAATGCCCTTTTATTGAATATTGAAATTAAAATTTAATAAAAATAGAAAGAAAAGGCTTTTTATGAAGGGATTTATAGAGCAAATATTTGAATCAGTTATATAAAGAGGTTATATTAGGTATAAAAATTAAATTATTGATTAATAATTTGATATTTGGACAGCATATTATTAATATTTGTTTTTAGTTGTACAACATAAAATATAAATGAGAAATTAAGTTCAATTTCGAATACCTGTGAATATCCTTCAATGGGAATTTGGTAGAAAATATCAAATTAATGTCAGTTATTACGAGTAAAAGATCATCACAGTAAATAGTTGTAATAATGAATGAATAATGCCAAACTAATAGCAATAATCTCCCTTGAATTTTCTGCTATTTGTTCATCCCCATTTGTTGACTAATTTGCAACGTAAAAGCTGAAATCGGGAATGAGATTGACGCCACCCTTAAAATAAGTGCCCGCAAAAAGAAAAACATTGTAAACAACTGATAAAAATGATGACTAGTTCTGTGATTTCTCGTAATTTTCCTCTGAGCCTGTCTTTTGTACTAGAAAATTAGTATTCCGCTGTGGAGCGGCGATATGGGGCCCTTAAGTAAAGTGTCTGGAAAAAGTCGATCTGCTCGGAAGACCAAAAACGAGGCTGATATCATCGGACGTCAGCGGCCGAGAACTTTGCGCAGTTCGAGCTTGAAAAGCGCACAAAAGTCAAGAAAGCTTGTCGCGCACACGTGAGCCGGGCTATATATTCTATATATATAAATATATATTTGTATAGGGAGTAGACTATATATATATGCCGCCGACTGACGTCGACCGTTCGAAATTGAATAGGAAACGGAATTCAAATGTAGTATCTGCTGCATATGTGTAAAAGTATCTTTGCACCGCGGATCGTTGGGTCTATATACAAATATATACATTTAAATATATATTTGTTGTTTGTTTTTAGTGCTTAGTTTACTTACCACAAGGGAAATTTAATTTATTTTAACAATTTGCTTTTGATTATTGAATAGATTTTGATAGAAACAATTTGCGAGCTAGGTTTCACTTAGAAGACTCTTAATTTAAAGTTATTAATAAATACCTCTTAAGTGTTTATATATCTTATTATTTAATGACCCCTGTTTTTGCTGTTTTTTTAAAACAAGACATTCTCATTTTTCATGGCAATTAGCACTGGAAAATGATTAAATGTGCCTTGAAATTTTCCATTTAATATCAATTATAAAGGCACAAGTGTGTGACATTTAGTTTTGTTTAAACCAAAAGAAGGCTTTTCAATGCTGTTGCTGGTTTTCAGTTTCATTTTTTTTTTGGCACATCCTTTCGCCCTTTTTTGATCTACTTTGTCAATGCATTTGGCACAAATCCCTTTTGAAAAGCGCGGCTAAGCCACCATTTTTCCCTTTTCTTTATTTTCTTTTTTTTTTTTTTGAATGAAAACTGACCTCAGAGAAAATGCATTTGGCTTGATTAGATTTCGGAATTAGGCTGATGAGATTTTTATGGCAGATAATATGGAAATGCATATGGCAAATGGCAAGTGGGTGGTCCTCCCCCACATGATTGTTCCTTTTTTCGTTTTTTTTTGCTGGGTGAAATTTTTCGCTATTGAATATTATACTGGAAATGACCTTTTAAAGGCAGAATGAATAATAATTTGTATGAATTTTGTTGTGTTTGTATATGTGAGTGTGTGTGTGTGTGGGAAGCGGGGAAAGCTAAAATGGATAAATGTCAGTTGTCGTTGTAGGTGGGCCCCCCCATTCAGGGAAAATTTTCCAGCACCCTTGGACAAGCCAAAAATGTTTCTCAATCAATTCTCACTTGTAGTGCTTAATTTATTGAACATGGAATATTTTTTATAGCGAAATTGCAGAATATATTAGGTATTTTTGTTACGTTTTTAATATTTAAATTATATATTAAAATATTTGTAAATAATAAAATATATTTTCAAATAATATTTCATATAATAATAAAATATTATCTTTTTGTTTCTTTACAGGTAAGCATCGAATTCCAAAAATTTATGAATTGCTTTGGCATTTCATTGTAAAGTTAAATGTTTGTGTATTTGGCTTAACTTTTTACTGGTAAGCTTGTGCTGTGTTCCATTAACTAACATAAATCATTCAAAGGGAATTGCTCAGCGTTTTAGAGGTAAAAAATAGAAATAGTAAAATATCTATCATAATAAACTCTAAAAATTACATTTTAGAAGAAAATAAATTGATTATTAAGAAGTTTTTTGTGACAGAAGTATAAAAGTATAGATATTTTTACATGTTTTAATTTAGATATTTTTCAAAAAAGGGTATAATTCTCAACGGGGTCTAGTTGTAAACAGCGGATTCTCACGCTAAAAGAATACCTCCTTGATATTTCTATTCAGGTTTCAGGCTTATTTATTTTATTTCATTTAATATTGAAATTTATTAATATACATTTTTTTTTTGCTCAAAATGTATATTAATTTTATTTCCCAGACCTGTTTCACGTAGTTTTTTTTATTTAGCTAAACCAATTTCTTTCTCAGGAATTTATTTACATTTGAAAAGAAAGATACAAAAATCCCCGAACTTGAGCTCACAAAAAAGTCACTCAATGAAGAGCGAACCAAAAGCTTTTCTCGGCTCACTCAAACGCTGCGCTGCTGCCGGCGTCGACAGCGGAAAATCAGCTTCCGCATTCGAGCGCGGCAGCGACGTAGCAGCGCGGCTCCCACCAAGCGTGGCGACAGCGACGAACTTTGGCAGGCTGCGCGAAAGAAAGTAAACAGGCGGAATGCGCAAAAAAAAAAAGCAGACCAAGAGCGAGAGCGAGAGAGAGAGACAGAGTGGGGGCTTTCTGGCTTTCGGTTTCAAGTTTGGCTTTTATTCCGCCGTCCGCCTAGCCGCTTCTTCTCTTTTCCTCTTCCTCTTCTGCGGGTTTCTCTGAGCTGCTGCTGCTGCTGCTGCGCCGCTGCCTTTGGCTCAGCCTCTGCCCCATCACTCAGCTGCGAAGCTGCGTTGCACGGCACTGGCGACGCGCGCGTTCACTCAGCGTTCGCAGTCCGGCGGCACCGGTTCGATTCCACGGGCTCTCTCACCCAACAAAAAAAAAACATTAATAAAAACTAAAGGCCGAAAGCAAATAAAAAACACAAAATATCCCCCATAATACACATGCAAGCAAAGGCCATAAAAATAATACGTATACGACGCGTGTCTTCGTCTTTAGCACCGCGCTTTCGAATCCCAATTCGAAGTCGAATTCGAATTCGTGCGAACCTGTGAACTTTCGTTTCCTCTGCGCACCGAAATTCGCGGCAAAGGAAGGAGGATCGTCGCCCTAGCATTTTCCCAGGATTAAAATGTATTGTGAAGTGAATGAAAATAAATGATCTGTAGAGTGAAATTCAAAGAATTTATATACGAAACACAGCGATATATGAGAGATATATATGAAACATCAAAATACATATATTTTTATGCTGCTAAAAGCTAAGAGCATAAATCTAAAGTGTTTATAAGTTTGCCAAATAAAAAGTAATAAAACTAAACGATCATCAAATAAGAAAAAAAAGGATTCTTAAACAAATATATTTTTAGGCTAAAGTATACTTAAAATTTTAATTTAAAAGCTGGTAAAATATTTTTACTAATAAAACTTACAAACAATAATTCAAAACAACAACATTTTCAATCAACAATTATTTATTACTTTTTACCTTTTAAAAGTATTTAATAAATCTTGCTTACATAAGAATATTTCATATTGTCAAGCTAAATAGCTTTAAAAACTATATTTACTTATTTAAACAAACCGTTTGTCACAAAAATATTTAAAAATTATCTAAGTTTTAGAATATATCTGCTTTTAAGTTGAATTTTTATATTAGAAGTATAGAGTGCTTATTTAAAATACCAAATATTTTCACCGGCTTTTAAATAAATGCAATCAATAGTTCGAATTTTTTAACCACAAGCCAAGTCACTGAATCATTATAAAAAGTAAAGAACAAAAAGTAAAATAATAAAAAGAAAAAAGCAAAGAAAGCAACATTAGATCAAAGCAGAAGCAACACAAACGCGAATAAATGCGACGATCAGTTTGACAAATAGCAAAAACGCATAGCAAAAACATTTCGCTTGTGCTTTGTTGCTGTTTGCTGTCAAGGTCAAACTTTTCTCATTCAAAAGCGGCGGGCGGCGAGAACCGAACCCCTTAACAAAACGGCCCAGCCCCACAGCGAAAAAAAAAAAAATAAATAAATAAAACAACGCTCAGTACGCGGAATAGTTGACAACGAAATATAGCAGCGGCAGCAACAAAACACACAGCGTAATAATAGAAAAAGCAAACAAAACAAACAATAGAAAAATTGCGAATGCGAAAAAAGCGACACAAACTTAAATAAAAACTGAGCCAAAGCCCTCGCAATATTCTGAGTGGTGTCTGTGTGTTAGAGTGTGTGTGTGTGTGTGTGCGGTTAAGAGCTTAATGTTGCTGCCGTGATCGCCACGAGCAATTAGAATTTGCTGCGGGAGCAGCAGCAGCAGTAGCAGCAGCAGCAGCAACATCACGGCGGCGCGTGCGATAAAAAGCTTTTTCCCATTTCCATTTCCACTTGCAATTTCAAATTCAATTTGTTGTTAATTAAGTTAGCAAGCAGCAGCGGCAGCAGCAACATGCAATAAAAAACACTAAGAGCCGAGAGCCAGGGGAATCGTAACCAATTGTGATCTCAGCAATGAGAATGGACTATCAAATGCCACCGCCAGCTTTGGCGCTACAGCAACAGCAGCAGCAGCAGCACCTTGGCCTGCAACATCAGCAAAATCAGCTGCAACTGTTGCAGAATGTGCAGCAGCAGCAACACCAGCAGCAGCAGCAGCAGCAACAGCAATTGCTGGGCCAACAATTGCCACCTCTTAGCAGCTTGCCACTGCAAGTGGTAAACAATCTGCCGCATTTGCTAAGTGGCAACAATAACAATAACAGCAACAACACCACCAACAATCCGAATCTCAACTGCAACAACAATCTGCTACGCAACTCAATGCAACACCAGCAGCAGCAGCAGCATCAACAGCAGCAGCAGCAGCAACAGCAGCAACAACTGCTCAACAGCCTGAGCAACAATAATGTTGCCAATGGCAACTTGCCACCGCCAACGCAATTGTTGCAGCATCATCTGCAACATTTGGCGCATGTGAATGTGAATGCAGCAGCGGCAGTGGTGGCTGTGGCAGCCAACAACCTGCAACAGCAGCAGCAGCAGCAACTGGCCACCGGCAACAGCAGCAACACCAGTCCCGGCAGCAACAACAACAATAACAACAACAACATACTCAATCACAACAATCTCAATATCATTATCAATAACCATAATAATAGTAACAATAATAATAACAACAATCCAGCAACACCAAATGCAAATCTTGCGGCTAGCAACAATGCCACGCCCACGGTTAATACCGCCGTTGCGGTGGCGCAACAGCAGCAGGCGCACGAGAATAGTTTGGTCAATAGTTTAGTGGGTGTCATTAATGGCACCACCACCACCAACAACAACAACAATAATAATAGTAGCAGCAACAATAATAATAATAACAACAGCAATACCAACAATAATAATACAAGCAACAATAATGGAGTTGGCGACGACAACAATCGATGGACACAGTTCCAGGTGCAACAATTGTGGAAGCAACACGCCAACTACTTAAACGGTATGCGATCTCTGCAATTAATCTACAGCAAATCTAAGGGATGACTTATAATTACCAACAATTGTTTAACAAGTTAATTAAGAGCTAGTCGAACTAGTAATTTAAATTGTACAACTATGTATTTATTGAGCTTGAAGGAAAATCAAATTGGGAGGTTCTTATGATTAAACCTTCTGAGAGAAATTTCTAACCCACATTTTACTGATGTGTCAGCTCTTGACCTTCGCTAAGCAAGTTTATTTCCTTGTCCACAAATTGATTGTATGCCTGGCTAATTTTTGCTCACACCTCGGGTACACACTCGCACACACACAACCCCGAGAGATGCCCCTCCGGAAACCAACGTCCCTGATGCAGTGTCAAAGTCAGCTTACATCGATTGGCAAGGGGGGGGCACATGTGGCAGCGTCTATTTATTTAGGGGTTCCTCTAATTGAGGAGACAGCGTGGGCTTATGACAACTAAAGGGGGGTTTTGGGGGGTTGTGGATAGTAGATTGTAGATTGTAGATTTACTCGGACATTTCCGCGTGGGGTAGGTTAGTCAAAAGTCGAGTAAACTCAACTTTCAAACCTTTCGGACTTCGTTTCACAATCACTTTTGCTTTCGACTTTAGGCCATGCTCTCGGCAAGGGCCAAAACACAGCAACAACTTGTTGAACGCGACATTTCCAGACAACTTTCGTTTCTGACTTTTGGGTGCTTTCCATACATATACATAAATATATATATATATATTCCAGGCAGCGTTTTTGTTTTTATTATTATGTATTTAAAAGCCGCTTGGCCCGGCCTTTGGCGTTTTTATTTTATATTTTTTCTCTTCTCTCGTCTTTGGCCTTTTGTTGTTATCACCCAAAGTTGATCTGCCAAAAAAAAAAAAACAACAAAAGGGCAATTTTTGTGTGTTTTCTGTTTGACATTGCGCGGCATAATTTATATTTGTCCAACAACAAAACAATATTAAATTCGTAAGCGGCTCTTTAGCAGCCGAAAAATGCGTTTTTACTTTCATTGAGGCAGCAGCAGCAACATTAAAAGCCGCAACAGCAACAGCAGCAGCAGCAACATCGCCGTCGTCAGCTGCTCTGCCGGCTTAGCAACATCACCGAAAAATTAACTTTCACTTTTTCGGCAGTTTTTTAAATTCATTTCTTTCTTTGCTTTTTTTGGTAGTTTTATTTATTTTTTTTCGTTTTTGATATTTTTGTAGCTGTTACTGTGGCTTTTGATGTTGACTTTGTTGGCTCTTCTTGAAAATAAAACTGAGAGAAACATCAGCGTAAAAAAACCCAATGTTGAAGGGTTCCAGTTCAACTTAAAAGAGTGGGAAATAAATATAATTTTATCTTAATCAAACAAAAAAAAAAAAGAAATGTACAATTTCGAAAGTTGCCAAAAAAATGACAGCGGGGGTTTTCTGTTAAATATTTTAAGAGTAACTAAAGAGCTTAAGACATTACTATGATTTAGGAGCTGGGAAAAGATGATGGTAAAATCTTCTGTTGGAAAAATGTGGTATTTATTTAAAGAATTATGAATATTCAAAACAATTTTCAAAGCAATACATTTCCAGCACGTTTTCTTTAAGTTCTTAATACCATTCAGTCACATCTTTTGATGCAGGCTTCAGCTTCAGCTATTTCTATCTGAGGAATTGCCAATGAACACCTCAAGAGTCGCCTCGAATTTCCATTGACTTGAGCCGTTCGTTCGTTCGTTCGCTCGTTCGTTTGCCTTAATCTGACGTTTCATGACTTCCTTTTGTTTGGATTATCTCCGGGGGGAAGCTTGGCGGCACATTAATGTGGCTAAATGTGCGGTGAGACATGCCAAAAGGCAAAGAGGGGCTTCAATGGGGACTAGAAAACCCCCCTGAGGCGTCGTTCGTCACACACTCACCCAGATAGGCGGCCTGCCAAAATGCAACGTATTACAGTTATTTCAATCAAAACTCTGGCTGGCTACTCGTCTTGGCCAAAACGCCAGATTGCTGCCAATTTACGGAATATATTGTTGTTTGGCCCACAGTCGGTGGCAGTGGCTAAGGCGGCGCATGTTGCGCAATCGAGCCGCGGTATGGCGGTACAACGGTAAAACGTGCGAATTGCTGCGACGCTGCCAGGTGAGAAACTTGAATCAGTGAAAGTGGCCGAAAGAGAGCTTTGTCTTCGACTTTGGCTTTTAGCTCTAGCGTACAACGAGGCGTATGAGCAATCTGTTCACACGTCGTCGGGCCAGGCGAAAAAATACTCTGCTTAAAAAAAAAGACCAGAAGCACTTTGATTGAATTTACTGTGATTTGATTACGTTTTTAGCCCAGTCCCGCCCAGTCCTCTTTCGCCGTGCTCTGCATATTCGAGGCAATTTTATTTGGGTTTCGATGTCTCTAGTTGTTCGTGTTTCAGTTTTTCAATATTTTTTTTTCTTTCAGTCTCTTAATCCCAGTTGCTTTATGGCATGAGGTCTATAATTTGATAGAGCCAACACGATACGTATGATTATCGGTTTCGCTTCCTTATTTCTGCTAATTAACCGTCGCCAGCTAACGTTGCGGCTTTCTTTCTATAAACTGAACTGAAATTGGGCTAATGGGTTGAGTTGTTTTGGGGGAAAAACTGCGATCAAGTTATTGTGTGTGGCAAATTGTGTCGCTCGCTGTTGTCTCGAGGATTTTCACTTTCCCCGGCCGAGACGGGCAATTAAACTATTGCAAAATATTTCGCTCACTCTTTTGCCTGTCTTTCATAATTTTCTATTAATTTCGTAATCACAAAGAAAGCGGTCTGCCGTTAGGGAAATCGCGTTTATAACCGCTATATACATAGTCTGTGCCTGTCTGATGTCTGAGTCTGAAAAATTCAGAGGGAATGAGTTGGCAGAGAATTAAATTGCACAGCTGGAAAGATTGTGAAATTGAGGAAAGCCAGCAGTGGCTTTTCATTGATTAATGCCGCTATTTGGTAGGATATTTTATGGTTTATTGAAAACGGGAAATAGATTGTATTTTTAAATACATTTTTGTCAAGCTATAAGTAGTCTATATATTTTTTAAGTTTACCTGCTTCTAAAATTATATAAACCTTTAAAGAAAAAATATTTTTTTTTTCATAATATAATTAGTATTATTTTTGTAAACCAATTAAAGTTCAAAAACATAAATATAAATGAAAATATAGTTTGTAATTTATAAATATTCCTAAATTTCAATTTAATCAAACATAAAAAATACTAAAAACAGGAAGCATAATCTTTTTACAACATTTTCGCATTCAAAACCTAAGCTTAAAATTTAAAAGCAAAATTTTGTAGTCCTCATCAACAAATTTTCTCAATTTTAATCTCTAAAAAAACCTAAACTTTTTAAGAGAAACCTCAGCATAGCCACAAATATCCGTGCTAGCAACCCGGAAATCAAAACTCCATCACATTTTCCCACACATAATTAATTTCACAAACCAAAAAAAAAAAAATAAAAAAATAGCGGTAGAAGGCATAAAACAAACACACACATAAATACTTAAACCGTAAAAAAAGGCACAAAAAAAAGCAATGCAAATGAGCGCAAAATACGGAATGAATGCAGTGCACACAAAAACCTCAAAGGCAACAACACGCAAGCACACAGAGACAGCGCAACAATCGAAAGTGTTACACTTTCTGCACTTCAACAGCAACAACAACAACAACAACAACAGCAAAAGAAACAACAATAATGGCAACAACAAACCATAAAAAAAGAGTGCGATGTACATATAGTTTATACAGCGATGTAATACACCGAGGCACTCATGCGCAGTAACAACAACCAACAGAAAAGGCAGTAACATCAACTGTAACACCAACAACGAGACAGGAAACTGACTTAAGTTAGGCGACTTTTGTATACTCTCTAGGTTATATTAAAAAGAATGTATCGCTTAGAAAAACCATTGTAGAAATCTCTAGCGTATTTAAAAAAATAATTACAACAATAATTACGCAGAAAAAAAGTTGTAAAAAAAAATATTATCTTTTGTATGCAGGATTCTATGAATTATATACTTTTAATTAGTCATACAAATTAATTATATGACTTAATGTTTCTTATTAATCCTAATAGATCTTATGAAAAACAATACAAAAGCACAAGCTTATAATTTTATAATAATATTATATTTTTTTTAGAGGAAATGAAATTGAATTATTAAAAATATAAGAGCTTTTAACACATTTTTATTTATTTTTTAGTTCTGATTATTTATAACAATAACTAAGGTAAAAGGTTCTAGTTTCTATAAAATATTATTTACATGTTTAAATTGAGTTTGTTTAGTTTTTGGCTGACCCAAAATATCTGAAAAAGTACATTTAAGACTACTTCAGAGTATTAAAAAGGTCTATAAAAATAAGCAGCTATCAGTTACTTGTATAGGAAAATGTTGAAATAATTTTCTACTAAATTTAAAACATTTTACATGAAAGAGTACATAATTTTTTAAATTACCTCACTCTTGTAACAACAAAACTCCTATCATAGTGTGTACACCCACTGAAAGAGTATAAAAACCCGTCACAGTTGCGCCATCGACGCCGGCAGCGACGCATGCGCAGAGAATTACCTGAATGAGTGAAAGAGCGAGAGTGGAAGTGAAAAGAGTGCCAGAATGAGGGACAGAGAGCGGCAGAGAGACAGGTGAAAGGGGCGGACAGCGCAATCAAAGTGTTGTTGTAACTGTTACCGCTGTGATTGTTGGCGTTGTTGTTGGCGTTGTTGTTGTGGAACGTGTCTGCCGGCAACTGAAATGCAAAAAGTTGCATAATTTTGCAACTTCTTCTTTCTACTTGATGTTTTTATTATTATTATAAAACCTATATAATTTTTATAGGCATCGTTGATTCGCCATTTATTGATCTTTATTATTATGGTTATGGTAATTTGTGGGTGTTAAAGCGGGCAAAAGCAAAGCAAACTTTCGCGTGGAATTAATTTTCATAAATATTCGCCAATGTCGTCAGCAGCATCTTCAGTTTGTTCTTCCCGCAGAAGCTAAATAGCTTTTTTGGGTTTGCGTATTTTAAACTGGTTTTTTTGTTTTTGGGATAGTTTTTTTTT
>VNJS01011943.1:0-63890 GCA_008042575.1 Drosophila watanabei | reverse complement strand
CTCCTCCCGCTCTTGGCACTCACCCTATCACGTATATGTCGCTCATTAGTTTCCCGAAAATGTTCCTGTCCCCAGCCTGGATGCCAGTCAGCTTCTTGACCACAACACGCACCTCGAAATACGCAGGCGGCACCGGCGTTATGTCAATGGCATTCGGCACATAGATGTTCGCCTCGAACAGCTCGATCCACAGCTGCAGCTTACCCTGGATGGGGATAAGAATAACGAAAGGTGAGTTATAAGT
Source organism: Drosophila watanabei (assembly GCA_008042575.1). Taxonomy (NCBI): domain Eukaryota; kingdom Metazoa; phylum Arthropoda; class Insecta; order Diptera; family Drosophilidae; genus Drosophila; species Drosophila watanabei. The sequence continues at coordinate 63,646 of VNJS01011943.1, read as the reverse complement.
ATTTAAAGAACTTTTATATAATACTAAAGGGTTCAGAAGGTATGATAAATTAACTAGCTCATTTAGACAGACATATCATTCTAAAAAGGCCCAATTCTGTTCTAAAAGAAAATCTACAGACTTTAAGTCATATTAATAACTATAAAATAAAAAAAATTATAAGAAGTGCATTAACTTCTTTATTTGTATTTTTTAACAATTGCTCAATATTTAAATCCTTAACAATCTTTATTTATAGAAATCACAAAGCAATATTCTTTAATTTAAAAAATACATATTTATATAAAAATAATACAATTCAATACAATACAATTCTAGTAAAAATAATATTGATTATATAATAACCTTTTTATATATTAAATATTCATAACAAAATGTAATATATAAATGCCTTATATTACACAAATGACAGATTGTTTATGTTGAATCGATAAAATAAAAGTCATGTTCTTATCAATCATACGTTTTAGTCCTATTTTATGCTAGATAACGCTTGTCTAGACCGATTTTATCATAATTGATGACAGCTATTTATTTACGACAATATAATGCAGAGCTAATCTTAGATAGTTCCAGTCATAAAATCATAATGTTGGGTTAGGTTAGGCACAAAAAACGCATATATATATTACAATAAATATACGGGGTTCAAAAAATAATACAACATGATGGAACTTAACTAAGAAAGTCTAAGTATCTTCCTTGTAAGTTTAAGTTAATTCTTAAATATTTAGCTTATTTATTTCAATTAAATTAAGATACTAACCTGCTCAACATTTGGATAATCATCACGATAAAGGGATCTGGTCTCCACATGCTCAGGCACCAGTTTATAGCCCAAGGAAGGCAGCTTCTCCAGGTTTTTAAGCACCGCCAGGCTGAGGCGCTCCTGTAGTGATTCATCTTAAATCAAAAAGTAAATCTTAATTCAAGTTCCTTAATAACTACTTTTACTAACCAACCTTTTGAGATCACAGTCTCATCCCCGAACAGTATGCCGTCCACCTCAATGCCATTACCGTAGTAATAAGGAGGTGGGATTCCCCTTTGTTTACACAGATCCAAAAGGATCTCCGAGGGCAAATTGTTGTCATGCCAGTGGTTGTAGCCACTCTTGCTATACTCGTTGGGCAAGCCCACTGTGGCCCGATGCCGGCTTCTCCAGCGATCCTCCAAGTCAATGACGGTATGACCAATAATCTCATCCCTGATCTTGTCATGATCGTGGACAACGATTTGCAGCATATGATCCCCGGGGAGATTGGCCTCCAGCTCGAATAGACGCCCGAAAACCGGATTGCTGTGGTTGGGACTGTAGTTGGCCCGATCGGAGAACGCCTTGCCACCCAGGTAGAGCTTCACGTAGCAATCGGAGTCGCCCTTCAGATCCCGAGGGCGCATCTGAATGCCCTGGACTACGTACACTCTTACGATGAGCTTCACCGTCTCCTGTAGGGAGCGTAGCGAGACCTTGTCGCGTTGATTAAGTGGATTGGCCATGGGGCGAATCATGTCGCCAGCGGCCTCCGGGTCCTCGAGCACCGAGCACTCACAAGGTGTCAGCTTAAGCTGAAGCTTCAGCGTGGCGTAGACGTCCTCTCGCGGGGGAGCCTGCTTCTTGAACTTGACTCCGTGGACCAGCGAGACGGCTATGGCCCAGTCCTGGAGGTAACCGAACTCCGACTGCTTCTCCAGTTCGTTGGGATAGATGACCAGGCGGTGCTTGTGCTCGTGGGTCATCTCCGCTGCACTCCAGTACATCGAGTTGTAGAACTTGGTCCACCAGGTGTAGTCCCGCTCGTTGACCAACTCCGATTCGTCCAGGTCACTTTCGTGCCTCAGAGCCTGCCGGTTGGCGTAGGCTGCCGTTCGCAGTCCCAGGGCGAGCAACAGTCGTCGCCACCAGCCAAAGACTTTGGCTGGCGGGCTCTCCTCCTCCCATTCCAGCTCGGCTTCGTCATCCGTCTCCTCCTCCCTTTCCTCGTCTTCGTCCATCGTAACCGTGGTAGCCAGCGAGGTATCACTGGAAGTCGGCCTGCTTGCGGACACACACCTGAGCGTCTTGTCGCGTTGTAGGAAACTCGTCGAGTTGGGAATAAGAGCAGCACCCAGGGTGGACTCACTGTTGAAGCCGGAGAGCAGCACGTCGGTGGCAATGATGGGTGGCCAATACTCCTGCTGGTCCGGCAGGCTCTGGATGAAAGGGGACTTGAGGGATATGAATATAAAAGAATCTTGAGGCATTTACTTACCACCACACCCGAGCCATAGGCCACCAGAAAATTGATTGTGTTCCGTACTCGAGCCATGGAGGGGCCACTGGTCAGGACCAGGTCGCCCATCATCACCCTGATCTTCCGCTTGCCCGCCGCACTCATGCTGCTCTTGCTGTAGTTCCGTAATCCCACAAAGATTACCTCCAAGCTGTCAGAAATAAAGCTTTAGTTTTGGGTTTGACTCTGACGACTTATCCCCGAAACTCACATGAAATTCTGCATTTTCGGTCTGATAGCCGCTGGAATTCCCGTGGCCAGCACTGGCTCCTTGCGCACATCCTGCATACTGGTCTCCTCGGAAATTTCGATGAGCTCCGCCGACATCAGGACCTCGGCCTGAATGCAACCCTTTCTGGAGATTGGCACCCATTTCAGAGGCGGCGGAGTCAGATGCCTCAGCTTTTGCAAATTCTGAACAGGGTTTGTACACCACCAACGACTGCCTGTGTCCTCCCAGTTGGAACCGGTGGCTCTATCCTCGCTAATGACGCTGGCTGCCACACAGCCCATGCCCACGAGATCATCGGAGATGATCTTTTCCGCGGTTAAAAACTCCAGTGAGAGCAGGGGAGGATTCTTTTCATAAAGATTGACGCCCCCGGGAAGAGAAAGGGATTTGAAGGTCATCACGGTATTCCAAATGGGAGTTAGTGTCCCAGGTGTTCGATATGTTTCTCCGGCCTGATCCGCAAATAGAATCCTCAAGTGGGAGTCGACGACGCTCTTCTTCTCGCCGCCAGGACGAACCTTTGCCTGGTGTACGTAGACGTGGCAGATGAAGTGCGTCTGCTCTGTCGTTGGCTGCCACACCATAGACTCGACGCTGGTCCAATCCTTCTTGACCGTGGCCAAAAAGTCCTTTCTCTCACGTTCCACAACGATGGAAAGGCATCCCGAAATTATGGCAGTGGTGCAACCACAATTGGGACAGGTGTGGGTGCAGTTGGAGGCCTTGAAGGGGAAGCTCCTCAGACGCCAGGAGAGCGTCTCCTGCTGCAGCGGCAAGTCCTGGCGCTGCAGATGCAGGAAGAGCTTGGCATTCAGGCGACACCTTCCCAGTTCTCTCCCTCCCGCGCTGAGGGACAGAACCAACTCCGGCCACTCGTCCTGCAGGCGTGCCATATTGCACAAAGCTCCTATCTCGGCCACCAGGCGCTGCAGCTCATTGACCACATCTGCTGTGGCGGCGGCCAGGTGCTCCAAGTAGCAGCTGCGCAGCCGCTGCCTCAGCTGGTGCAGCTTCTGGGGCAGCTTGGCAAAGTAATCCAGCAAATACAGCTGTCGGTTAATGTCCCAGGTGGTTCGCTGCGGCTTCACCTCGTGGTCGAAGCGATGGGCGGCCAGACCCTCCTTGATCCTGGTCAGAATGTTACCCATAATGGCCCTCAGACACTTGGCCTGCTCCTCCTCCTGCAGCGGATGCTTCAGCTGGAATATCTTAAAGATGTCTAGCTCAGAGAACTGTCAGGAATTATAAGAATAATTAATTATAATTCAAGTTGCATCCGTAGTTACCATGAAGTTGACCACATTCAGCATAAAAAAATCGCTCTCATACTTGGCTCTATTGTCCGGCAAACGGACGCGGAACATGCAGGATCGGAAGGGAGCCTTTCGGCGGAAACTCTTTGAGTGAAAGGCGGATTGGAAGCGACCCGATGGCGTCCTTAGGTTGCCTTCCAGCACATTGGATCCATGTTCGGCTAGCCATGCTGAGATCTTGTACTCATTCTCCGAGGTCTGAATGTGATGTCCCATCAATGGGAGGAACTCCACCAGGTATACTTCGTCGTGCCAGTAACGTGACTCATCCAGGCCTACCAAAGTCTTCGAAGACAATGCATGACTTGGCTGGGCTTCCGCCAGCATCTCGGAACGAAGCTCTATCAGCAGGCGACCCACATAGACCATTGGATTGATGGGGTCGTAGAGGTGTATGTAGGTGGGTCCCAAAGATGGGGTGCCTATGAAGAGAACGAGAGCTGTTTTAGAGAACAAAAAAGAACATTAGGTTTCCTCACCTTTGAAGGCTATTTCCTCCAGAGACAACTCGAACTCGGCCACACACTTCCACTGCAAGTTCTCGTGGGATAAAATCAGGATGAGGAGCCGCTGGGCAACCGAGGGATATATCCAGGCGAAGTAAATCTCGTGGTTCCATACCGGTGTCGTCGTGCTCTTGGCCACCGGGGTTTTGCCCTTGAAAGGATAGAATCTGTACTTTAAAAACGAAAACATACGTCAATGCCGATTGCCAGATACATTGAAGCCGGCGAACGATACTTGGATCATGTAGCTGCTCTGCCGTATGAAGTAGCCCCGGTAGAATGCGATGAAGTAGCGGATGTTGCTCGGAACCATTGAGGTGGCGTTCGTCATCAGGTTTCTTGGGAGAGAAGTCTAGAGAGATTAGAAAGAAGATATATATGTAGATCCCGATACGCACTTCTCGACATCATCAAAGTCATGGTCCACTGTCCACTTGTTCATCGTTTGGGTATCCTGATTCTCCGGTCTCAGAGCACTATTGACGCCACTGTGCTGCGACACGATAGCCACATCGAGTTGCAGGAAGCCGTGGCTCTCGGTGGGTGCTTCTTGGTAAGGAGTGTCTCCGATGGGTACCTCCAGGCGACCCCACTTTTTAAAGTAGCCATGGTTGACCTGGTTCCATACGCTGTGCAGATCCACCATCAGTTCGCTCACCACTACGTTCTTCTTGTAGGTCATGTGCTTCTTCAGTTCAAAGAGGATCGTCAGCCGAAGGAGCTCGGCCAGAGAGCAGTGGAACTCAAAAACAAAGTACTAAGTGAGGATTATATAGCTACCATCAAAGGAAGCATCTCTTCCAACTCACATACCTCGTTGAAGAACGGGTTCTCCGTGTTGGGGTACGACCTGGTGCTCTTCGTCATCTTATCCAGGCTCATCCGAACGTATAAATCTCCCGTGGATACGCCCACCTTAATGGCCTTGTGAATGGTGACGCAGACAAGGAAGTCCTGCGGGGCCCCGGCAAAACAGTCCTCCATGTAGCTCATTCTTTGTCCTATTGGGTTGGTAATCAGGTCTCGGGGATGGGCATTTTCTAAGCTTGATCGAAATCTGAGTGGAAAACAGGGGCAGCAGGTGGTTTTTTTAGCAATCCATGACCCAAAGCTCATGGCTTTGCTCGTTCCCTTTGAATCGATAATAAAAAGTTAACAGCTTTTTAAAAGTTGTAAATTCCCGAAAATAAAGAATATGTAAAATTAAATACAAAATATAAAAGATATTTTAAAAATAATAAACTTGCAATCGAAAGATTTTTCCATTACAATATATAATACCTTTTAATAAAATAGTGGTAAAAATAAGTTTACTTACTTATTATATTTTCTTTAAAAAAAGTTATAAAATAAACCCAAAAGTACCCTAAGGGTTAAAGCAAGTTTTTCAAATTAACGTTATTTTTTTAACTTTCTGGCAACTCTGTGCGGTAAGCTCAACTTGAAAGCTTGCAGCAGTAGCTTTCGCCCGGCTGCCTGGTGGTGTTAGGCAAAGCGGTGTTACTCTGCTGCACTGTGGTACCGACGACCACATTTGTTGGAAAAAATTAAAAGCTCGCGCAATTACAAGACAATAGGGCCTCTCAAAAATCTAAAAGATCAGTCTGATTTTATTAAAGCCATTTCTTAATTTTAATGGCGCATACAAAGAAGAATTAATATAATTTTCAGAGATTTTCATACAGAGTGAACATCAAAAGTTTGTTCCTATATGAGATTAATTCCCGGATTCGGAATCCATAAATATAACACCTAGTCAAATGAATTTATCAAAATATTCCTAGTTTTACAGTATTTTAAACTACAAATATATTTGACCAGCAAAGCTGGTTGTTAACCCCACAGTGAGCCGGGGAGCTTTCAGCTGCTAGCCGTGCGCATGTATGCTTGCTAGTGTTGGTGCGGCTGCTGCGCTGAACCTGCGAAACCGAACCTGAAGCTGAGGCTGAAGTCGCTGGAAAAACAGTTGAAAAGCACGGTTCAAAGCAGGCGGTTGCATTCTCGCGTGTAAAGTTTGTTGTGTGTCGCCCAGTGTAAGCCACGATTCGAGTTGGTATCGAGTACTGAGCACGCTGAGTAGTGTACTGGGTGCAGTTCGCGGTCGGTGCCTGGAATCGTTCTCTCTGCCGCTCTCGCTCTTCTCAAGCCGTCGGTGCGTCTCTATCTCGAGTCTCCAGCCAGCGTGTGTCTGTGTGTGCGAGTGTGAGTGCTGCTGATTTTGTGTATAATTTTTTGCGCGCGCTCAATCAAAACAGAGCTGCTGTGCGTACCATATTCACTGTTATTAGTTCCTTGGCCAAAAAATATGAGATTGAGCCTTAACCCACTAAAAGCTTAAATTCCGAAAATCCCGAAATCATAAAATCTCCAATTCAAATATTCCGGAATCATTGCAGGGTCGTAACTCTTCGACGTGCCCCGTAAATAAATTATTAAGAGCTCGCTCCGCAGCGTGCCCATATTTTACAGGTAAGTTTTTGCGCATTTGTCAAATAAGAAGTGAAAAAAAGAAAGTACAAGAAAAGCAGGGCAACAGAATACGCCAATCAAATGCTACTGTTCGCAGGAAAAAGCATCCACCCACCACCACCCACCGCTGCCCACGCCCTTGGGCATCTCGTTCAGCCCATCAGCCCTTCATCCGGGCCCAGCCCTCGACCATCTTCAGCGTTTTTGTTGATACGCACACGCTTTTTGCGTCGTCCTCCCGTTTTGGCTCCCTTCTGGCGCCCCACCTCCTGCTTCCTGGGATGCTGATTGCTGATGCCCGCCCCCAGTCCGCTCCTGGATTCCCTTTTGCCTTCCTGCTTTGCGGTACCGTTGCCTTCTGCGGCCGCTGCCCTCGCCGCTGTGCCACTTTTCAATTGCGCGGCATTTCTTTACGTTTATCACTTGTCCCAACCTCACCTTTCCTTCACCTTAGGCAGTGCAAAAAAATATTCCAACTCCTTTTAAATTTTATTTGTTTAAGGAAAATAAAGTTTAAATAAAATATAAAGTTTGAACTTTAGATATGCAAATAGTTTTTAAGATTTTTGGAGATTAATTCGTAAGTTTTGTTATTGAACAAATCATTATTTATTATGTTCATAAAATTTTTTTTAAGATTATATTTATGGATAATGTCTTCAATTCTTATCCATAGCTTTGACATAATTTTCCTTTCAATACATCCTTCTTTAAGTTAAGCCAAAGAATAATAATATGCACATGTTTAACAATTTTATAAAGGCTCTTTGATATATTAAAAAATATCACAAATACTTAACTCATTTCTAAACAAAGTTTAAAAAAAAATATCTTTAAAATATTTAAAGATTTATAAATTGTGGGTCGAAATTAAGGCAGGAAAAATCTAAGCAAATAAATAATTAGAATGCATTTCTTGAGTTCAAAAGGCAGACTAGCTTTAAATTAATATTTTACAATGCTGGCGGGAGATGTCATCATTACATATATTCTTGATCAGCATTAACAGCCACGTTGATCTAGTCAATTTTAAAAGGAATGAAAAAAATGTAAAATAATTTTTTTTAACGATTGTAAATTGAATTTAACTTAATAAAAACAAACATAGAATAAACTGTTTATTGAGAGCTACAAACCTTACAAAAAAAAAACTAACAAAGAAAAATCTTCGAATTTAAATTATTGCTAAATTGGCTTAGTTTTGACCGATTTCCGATTCGACCAAATGATCCAAACTGGAAGTGTTAAATTAAAAACAAATATTTATTATGCAATTTATTTAGCATTTTCTTCTGTGTAAGGCTGCAGTGAAAGGTTCCCTCTTGCAATTTGCTCTTTTTTTTCTCTCTCACGTTTTTTCTTCCATTTCTTTTCCTTTTTATTTTTTTGTGTGTGTGTAAATTTTTGTGCAATTTCTTTGGCTCCACCGCCATTCGCTTTTTGATCTTGAAAACATGCTGACTCCGGGTTCTCCAACCCGTTGCCCTTCCCCGCCAGCAACTCCCCCTCCATGCGCCTCCATTCCGGCGAACAACCTGTCCGCTCATTGAGAGCCGAACGAGTTTGTCAGGAAAACCAATAAAGCAAGTAGAATTGTTTATTGGAAACGAGCGGAGAAACGAGAGAAACGGAGAAATAAGAGAGGCCGCCCGTGCAAAAGCCCACAAAATCTCGCATTTGATGTACCACTAAATGGGGGAATGGGGCTACGAGGCTGATTATGCTTACTTTCCAGAACTGCAGACTCACTTTTATTTTGTTAGTTTATTCCCTCGTGAAATTACCAATTAAATTATTTGAAAATGCTGTGCTCTGCACGGAAATGCGGGGAATTATATAAACATTACGTGACTATAAATTTATGTTTTGATGGCAATCTTTTAATAATAACTTCGCATAAATTTAATCTGAAGATTTATTTATTTATGGTTTTCATACATTAAATAACTTTAAAAAATTAATTATGCATCTTAATTAGAGGTATTAATTTAATTTCTGGTAAGTAAGATTTGTGGACCATTTCCTTTTGCTTATTGGCATCAAAAAGCAGCCCGTATTGTTGACATTTTCATTAATGTTTAAACTGAAAGTTTTGCCAAACAAAACTATACAGTTTTCCTCTGGACTTGCGAGGAAATTAAATATTTATGGCTTGGTGAAATGCGCCACAATCAACAAGGGAGTTCGTTTAAAAAGCCAAAGAGAACAAACAAATGTTTAAATGAATTTCTGATGAGCCAAGGAAAAAACTGCAGTGTTTTTTAAATGTGACTTTAAAAGACAAAAAGAGAACTATAAAATAAATGCAATGGAAAATCATGGTATTTTCTTGCCTTTACCTCTATAAATCTCAAATCGAAAATTGGTTTGTACTTCCTGGAATTTATTCAAATGATGTTGACCTTCCTAGCCGTAAGTCCTGAAGAACAACCTATTAGTATTCTGCAGTTTTTTACTGCTTCCTTTCCTGGTATCATCCCACTCACATCTCGATTTCCTTGGGGGATTCGCCAAAGCACCTGCCAATTGAGATTGAATAATTGGCTTGCCTCTAGCTCCTCTATCTTCAAGCCAACTCAATAAATAGAAAACTAAAAATCCTCACAAATCTCAGAGAGCAACTACCTAAGCAGGTGCTGAGATAAGGAGTTATTTACTTCAAACAAAGTCGAGGGGAAATGGTTGGCTTTTTACAGGTGCACCCGAAACTTTGCACTAACATTTTGAGGAGGGTTTTCTTTTGAAGCAAGTCGCAGGCGTGACAAAACGATTCGCAGCAGTCGGAAAACCGTTAACTGTATTTGCCAAGCCAACCCGTTTTGGCAAACAGAACTTGGTCTAAAGAGTTGCCCAAACTTTCCATTGGGAAATCGCCGGAGCAGTGAGCTGAGCTGAACTGGGCTGAGCTTGGCTTACGCTAATGCACAACCAAAAGGCAATAACTCAATTGGCCAATATCCGCAGCACTCGCAGAACCATGAAGCCTGACTCTCCGAAATGTGCAACATAATTCAATTAGTGGTATAAAAGGTTTACAAAGCACACAAACAGAAGTCTGTCGAAACGTTCGCCCTACAAACACTCAGCGAAAAACATCAATTCATCATTAAATAAGAAGAGGGAATAAATGTATTCATAGAAAGAACAACCTGAACTTTAAGTGTGTACTTTAATTATACCCTTGGATTTCATCCAACAGTCTTAATTGAATATAAAATCCTAAACCTTTTGCTTCACTAACAAATACCCTTCAGAATCACTTTAAAATTATTACCTGACAAAATCACCATAAAATCCGCCGTGCATTTTTCTTTGAGTGCAGTTCGAGGTGACGCCTCGGCGAGCATGAAATTCGCCAAAGGCCAATGGATTTATCATATATTTAGAGCAGAGCAAACCCCTTCGTTTGGGGGATATATAGACGCTGGATTTCGTTGTCGCTGGTAGCCCCGAAACTCGCAGTTAAATGGCTTTTTTTTACAGCCATTCCAAGGTGAACGGGTCACCCTGAACAGGGCCGAACTGGACACAGTCCGTGTATCGGTATCGGAGGCAGCGACTCCACCAAAATGTATCTGCATCGGGTTACGACGTGTTGCGCATGCGTTGTCTCTGCATATTTTATGGTAATTCGAACTTAATCCACTCGCCGCCTTGGACTTTCACACACAGGTCCGCCACCACCCTCGGGAGAGGAGTTAGAGCTCCTCGATGGTCCGGTGGAATTTCCCACAGCCAACTTGGATTACACGGCCTTTCTGTTTGTGGCTCGAATTACAGCCGCCCAAGTTCACTGCCTCCAGTGGCCGGTGGTCGGTGGTCGGTCAGTCGGTGGCAATTAAAATCAAGCCAGCAATTCTTCGTCCCGGCAACACTCCATTCCAGCATTAGATCTCCGCCAGATTGCCTCAAATTGCCTGCACTTTCAGCGGAAGCACATGCATTTTTCGCGTGGCAGTCCCACTGTCTTCTGTCTTCTGTCTGCTGTCTGCTGTCCCCTGTGATTTGCGGCAATTGTTGGCCATCTGGTTGACCACCTTTCCTGGGACACCTAGTGGCCCGGCCCCAACTGCTGCGGCTTTCTTCCACTCCAATCGATTCGGATGTCGACTTGGTTGTCATTGTCTCAATGCAACAATAGTCAGTTTGAGCTGAAGTCCCTAACGTTTCTACTGCCAATGCAAGTTGTCATTGATTCAAGTTAATTAAAAGACTTTGTTAGTTGTAGTTGAGAGGAAAACTAAACGTGGACTTACAACTAATCCGGGATTTACAGAGCCTCAAGCGCTGTTGGGATGCATTTGAGTTGGGGGAAACCATTGATTTGTAAAGTTTGAACGGATTAGAAAGGAAAATCAAATGAGTTTAAGTTTAGTTTTGTTTAAAAAGTAAACTATACTTTAAAGAAAGTACTAAATAATTGTACATTTATAAGTAGAGTTATTGGAGTGAGTAAAATGTGTAATAGAGTTTGTGGGCATCTGTTGAAGAAGCAACGTATCTTTGCCGGAAGATGATAAAGTATAAATTTAATAATAACTTCTTCACACTTTCTTAAACCCCCAAATTGTGTAGTTACTCAATAACTATTATTCACTTGAAACATTTCAAGATTTTTTTGTTTAAGAAAATCAACTTTTCGAAGGGCAATCTTTAAGTCCAGCTTGTTGTGACATGATAAGAGGTCACCTCCTATCTGATGCTTCTCCTAATTCATAATCACCTCTCTAGCCCCGTGGCAATTTTCCTCCATTTAATTCCCCTGTCCCATTTTCATTTCCCAGGCCCAGCAGGTGCCCCCAGACATAAATATAATATATTTCCCCGACTCTTTTGCTCCACACATGATTAATGAACCGAAACTACTAATAACTGCACGCATTGTCCGACTGTAAAAATGTTTACTTTCGCAAGCCATGAAAATCTCCAGACGGCGAAAAAAAAGATCGTGATGATTGCGCAATTGGAAATGCGTAACTTTGATTTCTGGGCCTAATTGAGGCAAGGGAGACACGAAGCGGTGGCAGCAATTAACGCGGCAACGCGGCTTTAATCGCCGCTCGCCCACTGAACGCGGACTCGGAAGCCCCAATCTGAGAAATACATAATGTATTTATTTGTGTTTAACTGTTTGTAATTGAACGACATGTCGACGTGGATTGAGCAGCGCCATAAGTTCATTTTGACGTCTTACTGCTTACTTTTTATTTGACTCTTTTTTTTTATATTTTTGAAAAAGAAAACAAAAAGTGAAAGTCCAAATATGCAAGGCGACATGCTGCTGGTGCAACAATGCATATTAATTTCTGGGGGCTCTTTTCCGTTTTGTTTTCGGAGCTTGCGACGGCACGCCTCTGGACTTTTTGGAATTTTCTCCGGTGCGAGTTTGGCATATGCATAGCGATTAACACCCAAGAGCGACTTGGCCAATTCACCCCTCATCTTGGCCACTGGCCATTGGCCATCTGCGCATGTGCGGCCCAGAAGGTCTGGCTTAGGCCGCCCCCCGTTCGGTATATACGTTTCAATCTGTGATGCAATTGTAGACGAGTTTTCGGAGACACTGGGCACAGCAGGTGGCTGTGTTTATGGAGCCCACAGTTGCACTCAAAGTGGGTCTAGTTTGCTTATTTGGTTAAGTTTTATTTGCCATCAAAATCGCAGCTGGCTGGCAGAGATTGCATAAGTTCAACGCCCAAAAAGTTGGAGTAAGTCAAGTAGCCTTTAAGGGGCGATTATTTTTTGTAGACTTTTTAAAATTTCATGAGTTGTAACTTTCCTTTTTGCACTTTTCGTTAGAGATTAGGTGATATTTTTAAACTAAATTATCTATGACAACATTTAAGACCTTAACAAAGACTTACTTTAATACCTTTTTAAGAAAATGCATTACCTTGATTATTTTTATATTTTATTAATTAAAAAGTCGTGATTATATAGTAGGACTCCTTCTGATTATCAATTAATATATTCACTTAAAAGTCACGCCATCTCTCATGCAGTTTAACTTTTACTTAAACTTCTCAGGCTTCTTTTAGGAACATTTATCAAAAGATTTCTATCGCATGAAAGTATAAAAGAACAGTCAATCTGAAACATAAATCTTAATAGTGAATATCTGAAATCTAGCCAGATATATTTAACCCTTTTGCGCTGGCACATTCTGTTCTCACATTCAGAAGGGAACAACAACAAAAAACAGGCCTGCCAGGAAGTAGTGGGTCTCCGTTATTAGATAAGTTACGCTGCTGCTGCCACCGCCCCGGGGAGCAGGGCCTTAAAATTGCGAACATCACCCAGAAACTTCCCACATAAATTTAGCTGGGACTGGGACTCGTACTCGTTCTCATATTCATACTCACATTCACATTCACACTCGGACTCTCACTGCGATATTTCATCGTTGCAGCAACTTTGTGTGTGCACTTCTTTTTCCACTCCCATGCGTGTAGATACTTTTTACTCTTTCTGTTTGAAACTGAAATGAACCGAACCGAGCGATACACTTGCCCCACAGTCCCCGGTGAGTGAGTGAGTGAGTGAGCTTGCAAAATATCGAATGAGAAGCATTGATTGCATTGCATATTTCGCCTATTGCAATTGCCAAATGGAAAATGCCGAAACTTATAGGAGTTTTTTGTGAAAATTACTCCTAGCTTTTCGTGTGTGTTTTGTTTTGTTTTTGTTTTGGGAGGAAGTGGCCAAAGGTTATGAATGTGAAAGTTGAGTCTGGTTGGAAGGAAAGGCAAATGACGCTGTTAAGCGCATTGAACTTGGCCCCCAAGGGGCCAAAAGAAAGTTAAGTAACCAGCGAGGAGAGATCATAAAGCCGCAGTCGCGTGTGGATGGATGCAACTGTCACTGGTGGCATGTATCCGCCAGATACACTCGTACTTATTTCATTTAGTCGTATGAAATGTATGAAAACTGAGCACCTCTCTCTTACCCACTTAATGCCGCAATTTGCGCCCCATGACTCGAGGTGGGAATTATCTAAACGTAAGGCACCTTAATCCACCGGGATCGCCGGCATCTGCTCGTTATCCGCCCACGCGGCTAAGGGTTACGAGTCTCTATCTCCCTCCGGTATCCCCGCAACTTTAATGGAAATTTATTTGCATCTGTTATGAATTGAAGTGACAGCGGGCGTTGGTTATGTCTGTTCCATGTACCGAGGACTATGTACTCTGTTGTGCACACTTTGCTTTTTGTCTCTCAAATGCAGGAAATTGTCGCTCCAACGCAACACACGGGGCGTATGTGTAATCTCGCCGCAACACAATGGCATGTGAACTATCAATTGAAAAGTCCAAAAACAAAAAATAGGGATTACATAGCTACTGCCGCTGAAATGGCACAATTGAAGTTGAATTGTTTTTATTCAAAGCTAGAATGCTAAAGAGGAAGTGAGGATGAGTAATTTCTAAGCAAATTAAATGAATTTATAGTTAATAGGGGTTTTTAAACTATAAATAAACATAAGGTCCTTGAAAATTGTATTAATAACAGTAACGGAATTCTAAATATTTGAATTTACTTAATCCTTTATTATTTAAAGTTAAGTAAAATAAAGTTGTTATATTTCTGCAACAAATATTTAATTCCCTGCTCGACTTTAAGCTAAAGTTGTCAGAAATATCCATTTAAAAGTCAAATGCTTTTTATGAATTCCCTCAATTCAATGAATTTTCTGTCAGTTTTAATTAAAATGCAGAAATATACGCAGAAATACGATGTATTTGTGCAGAAAAAAGCCGCACAAAGACACACTTCCAGTTGAAGTTGTAAAATAAGTTGCACAAGAATACGGCAACATCCTACCATCATTCTGGCCAACTGATTTATATGCATAGGTTATATAACTTGACTCCCATTATTATTCCAAACTTTTGTGTTTTCCAACCAACAACTTTGATTCGACTTTCCGCCTCTTTCTCGGTCTTTGTTTGTCTTTGTCGAAGCGCCTCATTATGCTACGCAAACAGAGGGACAACAGAGAGACAATTTAAAGCATTTCATTATTTTATTGATGGAAAGTGAAAAAAACCAGTAACAATAATGATAATAAAAATAGTGAGATGGAAGAAGGTACACAAACACACACACACACACACAAAGCGAATCATTTGCCAGCTCATTATGGGCCAAATAAATGTAAGTGTGTCAACCTCGTTCAAGCTCTGTAATTCAGACGGACAGCTGCAGATACACTGATACTTCTATGCACAGATACAGAGATAGAGATAGAGATGTGGATACATTAACCGTCTTGCAGGCATAACTGGAGCAATGGGCAATAATAAACCAAAAGCCGAGACACATTGAACAAATTCTGGATCTGAGCGTTTCACTTTTCAGCAGAAGCACAAGTCGGGGCAGCCAAGAGAAGAAAGGAGAATGAATAATTAAAACGAACAAAAAATTAATAAAGAAATGAAGTGGGTTGCCCCGAGGGCGGTGTGGGGGGTAGCTACTCAATTAAGTAAATATATATGTAGGTATATGCAAAGTTTCATTTCTTTGTCCACAATGTTGGTAATTGGCCCCAAAATACTCTCATTCCTACTCGTTCTGCTATTTACCTTAAACTAGGTCAGTGTCTGAAACGTTATTCCGCGACTCGTTCGCGTTCTTGACAAAAATTTGATGCCAAAGCAAAATTATTTGGGTGGGTCAAATAATTACTCTGCTCACTTTTCCACTTGAAACCTGGGAGAAGCTCTTTGATTATGAGTAATTTCTTATGAATTTTATATTACTTTAATTTCTAGAATTATCACAACAAAGGAAGAGTGGAATCTTGGAAATTGTTGAGTAGATTTCGCTGAAATGATTACAACTTTATCATTTTAATGGCATGCCAAGGTCTGAATTTTATCAACAAGATTGAATCTAATTTGCATAGATCTTTACCTTAAAAATCTTCTTCAGACAAAGTTCAACGGTATTTTTGGCATTTTCTGATTTTCCTATCTCAATTTTAGCAAATTGAAGTTTTGACATTTTACCTATTTTCATTAAAAGTTGTCAAAGCCCATTTGCATATCAGCACGCCGACGCGGACCCCGCCGCCTTCCATGTTTTCGTAATCAAATCTAGAGTAAAACTTTTGAAAATTTCCTCAACCCGCTGCAGCGTAAAAAAAAATTCGCAAAAATGTATCGCATAACTCTGCTAAATGGCCAGACGTGTCTGGGTATCTTTTGGCCGGTTGGCCAGTTGGCTATTTGGCCGGTTTGTTTGGTGACAGTCTGACTACCAGTTTAGCACAGCGAGAAAAATTTAATTTATTTTTAGGGAAATTATAAAGGGAGATTTTTGGAATATTAAAAATAATTCTAATATATAAGTAAATAAGTATAATTAGAAAGAGCAAAGTACAAGATAAACCTTTGTACAAATGATTATTTCATTGTTTTCTTTGCACTATAATTCCCAACTGAGTTCAGTATTTCACTCGTCTCCAAGCTGAATTTTAGAATGAAGCTATTTTGGATCCTATACTCTTCGAAGAATAGCCCAAAGATAGGCTCCGAAACAGCTATATTTCTAGACCTTAATGATGACTTCCTTAAACTTAAATAAAATCCTATTTTTCGCAGTGCTTTTACCATTGCGCTCTCGTAACTCGAGTTGGTGGCTTGGGATTGGGGCGTTGGCATCTGCGCCTCGCTTATGGCACACGGCTTGGTCCAGTGCACATGGCCCAAACGGAGCTGTCAGGTGTTAAATTGGCAAGCCATCAAACGGCAGCAAACATGGCAACAAACATGGCCCGCGAGGCGAGGAGGCGAAGACCATTGACCTAAAAAAGCAGAGTCAGCGCGGAGTCAGAGCCCAGACAAAGGCGGCCTCCTCTTCAACTCTAAGACCTCCGAGTCTCTGAGGCTCTGACTTCTTTTCTCGTCTCGTGCTGGAGCCCACTAATTATGTCAAATTAACGCACTTCATGTGATTATATAAGCAAACTAGCCAAATAGCAACAACTTTATGGAATAGAGTTGAATGACTTTACAAAAGTGAAAAAAAATTAAATGAGCAAAAACTCACATTGTTTGACACTCAATTAGCCTTACGTGAGAGGGAGAGACAGAGCTGGGTGTCTGTGTTCGTAAGATTCAATTAATTAAACCATCCCCGGGTTTCATTTTGGCATAAAGTCCTTGCAGCTAAATTCCTGTTGTAAATTCCGGGCCGCCTTTGCCTTTATTCAAATTTTGCCGCTCCAAAAAGCTAACAAAGTTATTTGCGCCCGGCTTCGTTCGCCTTATATTTGCATTAATTAAGCAAAGGCAAAAATTTTATAAATAAATTGATTGCGGGGCTCGTGCGGCAACAAAGGCGATATCAAAAACATCAAAAACAACACACTGAAATGTCAATATTGCGCTATATTTTTGCTCAATTAATGGATTTTAATTCCAGTTGGATAAGTTCGGGTTTAAAGCCTTTTTTTTATATATATTTTTTTGTGTGTTTTATTGGGGACACAAATTTAGCAATCAGGGGAGACAAAGAAAAAAGCTTGTTGACAAACCTTTTTATTCGAGGGACAGACAGGCGCAGAGGTTGCCTAAAGTTTAAATCATTTAAATTTGCTTTTTAATTGATTGGAAAAATATGATAAACCACAAAAATGGGTGGTAATTAATAAAAAGGGTTGTTGAGAGAAATAAATTATATAAATACATTATTAATTGGTGAAATTAAAAATAAAGTTGGGTTTAATAATTCAAAAAGGAGAAAACCTAAACCAAAACACGGGGGATCAGGTTGAAGGGTTGTTTTTAATGTACTTTATTTACTCAAAAGCATAATTGCATTATACTTTGCTTAATCTGTAGTATTTGAAAGTTTTTCAGCTTTACAGATAGATTGTAAAAAGAGAGTTTATCTAATAATATTTATATAATAATATTTATTTTCTTAAAGGCATAATTTTAAGAATTTATATATGTCTAAAAATTTTATTTTCTTATTTGTACTGAGCATAAATAGAGCTTATCTTAATACATGTTTTAATTAATACAAATCTAAGAAAAATCTATGTGTATTATCGAACACTGCATTTGAACTGAATTTTATCTAAAACTTTAAACACGAAATATGTTCCATGAAGCTTAAATTTGTATAAAGAATAACTCAAGATAATTCCTTCATCCGGTCAACGTCATTCCACCCAGCTTCCCAAGCCGATTTAGGCATTAACATTCCACTCAGAGCTCCCATTTAACATATATAAGCATATAGTATATGTGTGCAAGAAGTTCCCACACATCCCAGTCATAAACTCATTTAAAGCCACCCGCTCCCATATGCATGGGGGCCACCCACCCACCTGCATTTAAGTACTGTTTGCAGAGAGAGAGGGAGAGAGAGGTGAACCAATTGAGGCTTATTACTCCATAATTTAATTACCCAGCCGGCCAAGTGTGACCGGGGAAGTGGCCATAAAGACAGAGCACCGAGAGAACACTGATTTTCTCACGCTTTGACAGATAGAAAAGTGGCTTCTGTGGTTTTCTCCGGCACTTTTGGTTTCCAGCGTGATGTGTTTTTCCTCGATTGCTTCTACTAGCATTTCCCATCAAATCGGAATCGGAATCGGAATGGGAATCGAAGAGGGGAGAGTAGCGGGGAGTAAGGGAAATAGAAAGCATTGGCAATACATGAAATTTCTAAATTCTTGGCAAGCCAGTGAACGTGACAAGTGTGAAGCAGAAACCCAAGGGGGACAGCATCTCCCATCGAAGTCGAACGGAAGAGTTATGGCCAAGGGTTTTGACAACCATTTCATTGCCGGCTCTCAGGTCCCAGCATTTTCCTCTGAACTCTGCCTTTTTTCCGCCACTTTATTGTTTTTCTTTTTTTTTATTTTTTAATTAATACAAGTTACGACTTTCTTTAACCCATTTAGACGGCGCTCATGGAGAGATGCTGTCTACAAGAAAATGACTTTTGGTCCCACAATTGAGCTCCGCTCGAATTTCCTTTTTGCAAGAAAATACTTTAATCACCTCTGCCGAAACCAAAAGCAAAAAAAAAGTGCATTGTTGTGTTCGAGAGAGCAGCTCCCTAGCTAGACCTCTACTTCCCCAGAAAACTAAACTTTCTACAGCAAAAAAATAGAGAAAAAATGCTGTACGAGCATGTGTAGGCATTTAATTACGCAAATACAATAAACAAGAAAAGCCCGAATGCAAGTCAGCTTTGAGGCCCATAAATTTGTAATTCATTTTGCGGTTTTACTGTGTTGTTTTTTCTGCATTTGTTTGCAGCATATTTAATTACAAATGCATAAAAAAGATTAAAGCAAGAAGGCGAGATCAGTACACAAAGGAAAATTTAATAATAAAAGCAACTAATTAATAGAAAAATATAAATTTTGGTTACCAGAAATGTGCTTTTTACGTTATAAGCTTCCCTGAAACATATGAAATCCCCTGTTTAAAAATAAAGTAAACCTCATTATAAATGTAAAAGAAGCTCAGCCTTCCTGGAAAAACCTAATTCGTACATATTTGTCCTACATTATACTGTTATGTTTTCCCAATCTTATGATATTTGTGTGTTTTGCCAGCGATGCTGTGCAGCCATATATGAAAGTACGTCTATATCTAAAAGCAGATCTTCAGACTTAATATTTGAGTTTAGATGAAATGCTGATGCTGAGCTGGCTGAAATGCTGCCAATATTTTCCATGGGCCCCTTGAAAGTTAATTACAAGATTTGGCCCGAACACGCGTGGGTGTGTCGTCTGTATTACATGTGTGTGTGTTAGCCACGAAGCCCTATATGTGTGTGTGCTAATGGCAAGCTTTTGAATTTTGTATGGAGCTCATGGCATCCGAAACGAGCGTCGAGCGAGGAGAAACCAGAAACCAGTAGAGGCGTCGGTGGCTTAGTGGGTGGCAGTTAGAAGCTTTTCCACTCGGGCGGAGAATTAATTAAAGCTCCGATTTGCACTGCAGCATAAAAGATAGATAAAGGTAAAAGTTGAAACAGTTACCGATAAAATCACAGTGGGGCACCGATTAAGTAAATATTTGCCAGATAAATATGGATTCTGAAAGTGAGAACAACCCAGGCATTGTCAATTGTTGGCAACGCACAAATATTTACGCCTTTATTATGGCCCAAAGCTGTGTGCATTTTGATAATTACCAAGCAATCCGGTATTTTAATATGCAAATCGGTGGGGGGGAGACCTGAAATTGGAATGCAAATAAGAAATAAAGATTCTCAGCTGCCAAGTCTCTAAGCCGAGACAAATGACTTTCAAACAATACCCTTAAGCCCCTCCATATTATGGATTCAATGTCACAGCCATTTGCCACTATATGCACATCCGTTAGACAGCCATTTGCCTGGCTCTATCAGCTGAAATTTTAAACTAATTTAAAGGCAGAACGTCAAGTACAGAGCATCGGCGAAACAATGGAAAAGCAATTAAAAATTGTTGATCAACTTTTGCCGAGTTAAAGGATAGAGTTGCCTGAAAGGGGTGCAAAAAAAAAAGGGAGGTAAGTGTGGGGGTTGTGGGAGTTTCAGCACCCACAGAAGCCCGGCTTATGTGTGTGTGTGTGAGTGTATTTGTGGGCCCCTTGAGCGTTTCGCATTCAAGTACCTCATGCACTCAGTGTTCCTTTTTGTGTGAATGTGTGTAAGTGTGTTAACAGCTGGGGTTAAAATACTGTTTTAAGGCTTTTCATTAATTTCAATAAAGTCATTTATTATTTATTTTTAAAATGTTTCAAAATTGTCAATTAATAATGATTTATTTTAATAAATTTACCTAAATATTTACACCATTTAATGCTTCTTTTTATAGCTCTGTTGGTACCATTTGTGCACATTAATATTTTTGACTTATAATTATTTAAATATTATTAATTTGTTTTATTTATTATTAATTAATTATTATTAAGATAAATCAAAAGCTTGAAAAGCACTAAAGGAATCATTTCTGACCCTATAAATCATATATACATTTTTAATCGGAATCAACAGTGGAATGGACCTAGTCATGTGCGGCAAAAAAAGTTATAAATTTATCAACAATTTTATAAGGGGGGGTTACATAGTAAAAAAGGTTGAAAATTAAAAAAAAAATTTTGGTTTTTAATTTTTAAGTGTTCAGAAAGTAGATTTGTTAACGAAATAATAGCTACCACATTTAAGCTTTCCGAATTGAACTTAATAAATTTTTGGCTGAGTTAAAAACAATTTGAAGCTGCAAGTATATACATAATTTTGGCTTCCTTCTTGTCTTTATGAAAATCCATATTGAAATTAAATAAATATAGTTTAAGTTGCCGAAATAAAAATAAATACTTTCTTACAAGCCTGTTGGCATCGTGCTATATTACAGGCCAAGTAATTATTTCACAAACCTTCCTGTTAAAGCCATGTCAAGACCATTTAATTAATATATTTGTGGATGTATGTGGCCTTAGACAGCTATAGAGCTATTTTCGTGACCACTGCTGTGGGTGGTAGTATATGTGCCTGTGTGCGTACACAATTACATTTCGGCCAAAACATCATTAGGGCCTCAGCGGGAGCGGATGAAGGGAGGCTTTTACCGGGCTCAAAGGGACCAGAAAAAGAATGAGAACAAAAATGTTGGCAAGGAAAATGTTTGCCAGTATTTTTTCTATTTTTTTTTTTTTCAGTCGCGACTTGGCAACAGCCTCCCAATAGAGAGAGAAAGACAGAGAGAGGGACGGAAAGAGAGGGCTTAGCTTCGCTGCCGAGTGCTCTACTTTTCAAACTTCAATAGCTCGTGACATTGTTTGTGTGCCTGTGTGTGTATATTTACCCAAATAACTACATACACACACACGCATTCAGAACTTGGCCAACAACAACAGACTCTGAAAAGAAAAGTGGAAAAACGGGGGATAAAGCTGCTGCTGCTGCTGCTGCTGCTGCTGCTGCTGCTGCTGCTGCTGCTAATAAGAAAGTTAACGCGGAGATGCTGGGAATTGAGATTCTCGCCGAGACTCAATGAATTAATGAATGAACGAAAGCCTGTAATTTGACTTGAGCAATTTCTAGGAATTAATGTATCTTGTATCTCTGATGAAGCAGCCAGTTATTTAGATTTAATTCACGTATCTACGTATCTACTAGTTGAGCAACTTTACGATATCATTATCATGGGTAGAATAATTGTTTAATGCTTTTAATATGTTGTTTTGGCTGTTTGAACTGGAACTTATAACCAGTTTTAAACCAAATATCTTGCTTAGATATTTGTTAAAAGGAAGGAATTTAATGTAACTACCGAATGATGCTTAAAAGTAACCAAAAAGGAAAAATATTCCCAATATATTAAGACTTATTTTTAAGAAATGAAATTGCTATGAAAATCGAATAGGTTTCGACTTAAAATAATATAAACACTTAAGCTAAGTTAAATGTCAAGCTAATTAATTACAAATCTGTTGCAATTTATTTACCAATTCCTAGAAAAGATTTTAAAGATTATCAAGATCTACAAAACCAACCTTTTCCGAATATTTCCCTTTTTACGAAGCACAGAAAAACATAAGAAAAAGAGTAAAATGAGGTGTAAATATATATAAGTACTTCTACTTGAAGTATCAATAAAATTCTTCAAAATTTTAAATTAACTAAGTAAAGTTCTTTAAAATGTTTCAAAACTACTGAAATTCCCCAGATATTTATTAGGGTATTCGAGTACCACAACGAACATTTCCTGCCGCAGTCATTCACTAATTTTTAACGGCCCCTTCACATGTTAATTTGTCAGGCACGAGGCACGTACGTACAAACTTGGCCGATAACAAATGCAACATGGCTAGAAATACTTTTCTTGTTTATTTACTCTTCTTGGTATTTTCGTTTTTTGTGTGGCTCTTTCGTTTTTTTTTTACCCCTTTTTTGTGACACTTTCTTTACGCGTGTGTGCCCAGCCGGGTGTGTTTATGGCACTTAACGTGAAATTAGGTAAATTAAGTAAAAATATTTTAATTCAATTAGAAACTAACTGTGGAATTTCTCTTTGCCATTGCAGTTCGAGAGGAGCTCCCCGTGAGAAAGACAGCCGCAAGATTTCGAAAACAACGAAAATGGTCTTTGACTGCGGAGTCTGGTGTGCAAAGTATTTGCTTTGCATATTCAATTTTATATTTTTCGTAAGTACTCCCATGTATCTGTGTGATAGATAGGTGCGTTTCCTCTCCCGTTGAAGCCACCAAGTCCCATCCTATTCCATGCCATTCCGTCACATCGCATTCCATGCAAAGTCAATCAAGCAAATCTCCGCGCAGGCGCTGCTGCTATTTTCCCGCATTTTCAGCGCTTGGCAGCGGTTCATTGACTTCACTACACCATAGTCATCATCATCATCATCATCATCGTGAGCGTCAGTGTGTTGATTGCCAACCTCATCATCGGCATTTTCGAATGCAATCAACATGGGCAGGCAACATAAACATCATAATAATAACAATCATCAACTGCGTTTGCATGTCCAGGGGGGTCTTGTGTTTTATGCTTCATGTTTTTTATTGCACTTGCCGGAAAAGTGTCTATAAAATATTTTGGCAGCTTAAGAAGCCCTTAAATATTTTAATTTAAAGAAAATTGTTTGGATAGGAAACTAAAGAAATATATAATATAAGGTTTTTATTTGATATAATTATATTTAAAATGTTGTTTTATTATATTAGCCCGACTCTCGTTGAAAAGATAGTTCATATTTCTGTACAAATCCCTTTCTTTGATAATGAAGTAACGTAAGAAATATCTTTATTAAATTATTTTTAAACAAATTTCAACAAGCTTAAAGGTAAAAACAAAAATAAAATGATTTTGTTATGAAAATACAAATATTAAAAAATTAAAAACTTATGTTAAAAATAATATTCTACCGTTTTTATATAAAATACAATTTATTCCGGAAGTTAGAAAGTTAATAGCAGAAATCTTGGAATTAAGAAGTTGAAGTTAGCTATAAAAAATCTAGAAGATTATAGTACGTAATTTTCTAGTATTTAAATAGTGGCAAATATTTCTCATCAATTTTATTCAAAAGCCTCTAGTTTTTTTCCAAAGTTTCCTATTTTTTATTCCAGTGCATAAACGCATAACTACATTTACCTGTACCCATACACAAAACACACATATTTACACGACTATTTTCGATGTCTTTTGCAGGTGCTAGGCACAATTATATTCGGAGTCGGACTATGGCTGGCCGTGGACAAGCACTCGCTGATTGCTCTCCTCAAGCTGGTCGAGAGCGAGCGCATTGAGGTAAGACGAAGTAGCTCCCAATCCCAGACCAGAAACCCCGCCCCACTCCGGGTGAAAGTGCTGCCGAGGCGGCACACACCCCCAGCTGAGACCCCACTGCACTCTATCCAATTATAACTCAATCTATACTATATACGCAATTCATTGATATAAAAATCATAACTCATATATACAAAAAAAAAAAAAAGCCACCCCACAAATGTAGATCAACCTAACGTGCAGGTACTCCTTCAATAATTGCCCGTACTGGAACTGCGATTATTAAAAAAATATAATTATAGAATAAACCTGTTGTTCGGGGGTGGAATAAAAAACGAAAGCCCTAATCAAAGTGCACACGATGATGCATTGTGTTTGTTGACAAACTGTTCAACAATGGGGGATGGCTTTTAATGCTTTCTGTAACTGTAATTGGGTTGGAATACATAGTACTTGCAGATCCACCCCCTTTTAAGGTACTAAGTAGGGAATTTAGAAATGGTAGCAGGTATTAAATACTAGTTAAAATGTGTAGGTTTTTTAAGAGGAATATTAATGATTAGTTTTTTGATTAATAATGGTTTTTATATATCTTTAAACCAAGCAAAAATTAAAGGAGAACGACTTTTATAGACAAAGAATTAAAGCCAGAAAAATATCTTCTAGATATTCTTATTTTTCAATTCTTATCAAAATTACCAAAAGTGGCTTTAATTTTACTAAATTCACTTTAAATAGTTTTCTAAGATCTCTTTGAGTCTTTTTCCTTAAAAACCGAAACAACTTCCACCTATAAACTTTTAGTCAAAACTAAACTGTATAAAAACCCTTTAACTTTATGATTCCAAGCAAAAACCCTTGAAACTTGCACAAAAATATACAAATCGTTCTTTAAAGTGGTGCTCACACTCACAAAGTTTTTGCACCAACTGTGACAAATTCCATCAAAGGTTGCATGTCCAAACTTTTTTTTGTGTGGAAAACTCCCATTTCCTATCTAACTCGAACACAGAGAGTTTTTCGCTTTGGCAAAACAAATGCCAACTGCACACGGAGGAGGTACTAATTGCGGGGTCACCCAGGATAGACATGGAAGCAAAAGCTAATTGTGAGGGCTTAGCAGGAACTAGTATAAACCAGTGTGTATGTCAATGAACTGATGACTCTCTGTCCACTCACTCATTTAGCTGAGACATTTCGAAATCTGCCTACGCCAATTGCGGGGGCTAAATATGCGTATAATTGAATTATAACAATGAGGAAAAGTAACGTAAATTTCGTTTGGTTCAAAGTTTAATTACGTATACGCAGTGAAGACATCATCCGCAATTACGTTGACCATTTATTTAACTTATTTCGTATTTGTATTTGTATTTGTATTTGTAGCAATTTACACAGCCACAGGTCATAGAGCAACTGGCCTATGTTCTCCTCGTCATCGGAGCCGTGATGTTCTTCATGAGCTTCCTGGGCTATCTGGGGGCCATGCGCGAGTCTCGTTGTCTGCTGTCGACGGTAAGTAAATAATATTGAATATGGGTTGTGGCACTTGAGTACATTGGAAATCGAAACTGAAAGTTATGGGGAGGAAAATAATACAATTTTAGAAATTGTTATGGATGGAATACTTGGGAAACTTTCTAATTTATTAGGGTTTTGGAAAGTAATCTGTATATTTAAGGGAAATTTTAGACCTTCTTAGTTCATAATCATTACCTTAGTGCTTTGTAAATATTAAATTTAGCAGAAAATCGTTGAAAACGTGAAATCCCTATGTTTCTAAGAGCATTTTATTTATTTTAGGGAACTTCTAGACTTTCTTAGTTCGTATTAAATATTTCCATGCTTAATAGATATACAAATGTACTAGGAAATTGCTGACAATGTTAATTTCATAGGTTTCTAAGAGCACTTTATTTATTTTAGGGGAACCTCTGGAGTTTCCTATTTAGTATTTATAATTTCAACGCTGCGTAAATATTAAATTTTTCAGGAATGTTGAATTCAAAGGTACAATTTTGTATATTAAAGGGATTTTCTAGACTTTCTTATTAAGTATTTTATATTTCCATGCTTTATAGATATTAAATTTAACAGGAAATCTCAAACAATGTTGGAAAATTCATGTTAATGATGTGATTTTTCGATTGCAGTATCCAGTCACTTCTTTGCCGGTCCCAAAACGCAATGTCGCAAATTTGCATATCCCCTCCCCCTTTGCAATCAATGAGCCCAATCAGAGCTCGCAGGTTTACGGTCTTGCATCATCGATACATTGTAAATGAAAGATGCCCAGTTACTCCGGGGACTGAGATTCGATTCGAGTTTGGCCGATTGCCAGGCATTTTCAGCTGCAGACATTTCTGTTTGCATGCAGCCGAAACATTGAAACTTTTTCGTTTGTTGAAGAGGATTTCTTCAACCATTTGACTTTGACTTTTGGCTGGAAAAGCCACTGGAAGATACACCAGAGAAAGTTGTATGCAGCTGGGCATAGGTAAATTATCAGATATATGTACATGTGTACATAGACACAGGTATGCCTGAACGATTGGTTTCCACGGTGAGCGAGGTGACCCTCATGGCAAGCCCTTCTCTTGGCCTGTGAGTGGAATGGTAATTTCGAGCGGTTGGAAGAATAATTTACATTAACAAGTGTCCGGGGGGACTTTCTATGGCAGCAGAGAGTACGCACTCAGGTGATTGCAGTAATTAATAAACATTTTATCGCATTTACCTGCATTATTTACACTCGCCGGTTGACTGAGTGGTCGCACCCACCTTTTTACTGGGCTTGGCCTGGGCCTGGGCCAGTTTAATTGCAGCGACAAAACAGGTGAATTTTCAATTTATGTTACCAAGGGAGCTGAGAGCTGAATTAACCATGACAGAGGCGAGCATATTGCGCATGCGCACCGTTGCCGTTGAACACGCGACCTGCATGCGACCCTCTTGGGCGCAATTTGCACTTAAATTAGCCAAGGCCAGGCCATTTGGTTAACGCATCCCAAGGCCGCCCGGGCCCAGCTCAGCTCGCCGCATGGCTAATGTGTCTTAGCATTGATTTTTTTATATTATGTGTATTTATTTTAGCCAAGTCGAGTCAAAAGCCAAGAGATTGCAAATAGCCGTCGCACTTAAACGCTTTCAAATCGCTACACTTGGCATGCAAACAAACAAAAAAAAAGCGAAAACAAAAAACTAAGTGAAGCTGAGCGACTCAGTGAGCTTGCATGTGTGTATCTGACAGATACACGGGTAGCCAGCCAGCCAGCCAGCCAGCCAGCAGCTACCAACGCCCACGCTGGCTCAGATTAAATGCCGCCAGGCGTAACAGCCGCAACAACGGGCTACTAAAACCGAGCATATCAGGCCAACGCATCTACATGCACAGCAAGAAATAATGTTGTAATATTTACTAGCTCAGAATGTAGAAGTTTCTTAATGGTTTTAGCCTTTTCTTTTGGTGCATTTCTTGGCCAGCCAACCGAGAGTAGAATAAAAAGCCGCAAGAGCTTTTTACGAAACATGCAACAAAACATTGAGGAATGACCTTCAGCATTTCGCGTTGCATGCTGCGACCTCCCGCGCCCATCTGCCCATCCATATCCGAGTATCTGAGTATCTGTATCTATCCGTGGAATTACGTGGCCATGTGTGTGTGTGTGTGCGGTGCGGGCCAAAACTCACCACCAGCGACAAATGCTGCACATTTAGCTCAGGGTCAAATGTCTAGATTTTTCTGCACGGCTCACCAAGTGGCCACCGAATTGGGTCAGCCGAGCACTCAAGTATTGCAAGCAATAAATGAATTAAATTTAAATTAAATAAACTAAAAGTATGTTTAATTATAATACCTTTGCAGTATGGCACCTTTTTGATCCTGCTTCTGGTGGCCGAGATTGTGGCCGGCGGACTGGCCGCTTTTTACAAGGACAAGGTGCGGGCCGAGAGCAAAAACTTCCTGCAGACCACCATTACCAGCTACTCGCTGGGCGAGAATGTGGACGCCACCTCGCTGATGTGGAACCAGCTGATGGGCAACTTTGGCTGCTGCGGCATCTCCGATTATCGTGACTTTGAGGCCTCGCCGGCGTGGGTTAGCGGCAAGGGTAATCGCACCATTCCTGACGCCTGCTGCATCCTCAAGGATGTGGCCAAGCTGGTGCCGCGCGACGAGGACTGCACAACAAATCCCAGCGACAGCAACAGTTTTTACAAGAAGGTAAGTAACTCTAGATACATGTATCTTCTATCACTTTACTTATATATTAACCATTTTGCAGGGCTGCTATGAGGTCTTCACCGAGTGGCTGATTGGACAACGGGAGCTGATCATCGGCGCCATTGTGGTGGGCATTGTCCATCTGGTCCTCATTATCCTGGCCTTTGCCCTGTGCAAGGCCTTTGCCAAATACAACGACATGCGCCTGTAAATCCAAGGAGATGTTGTTTCGGAAGTTAGCAAAGCAAAAAGCGCAGAGGAGCCAAGAGCCAAAACAGCAGGACAGTGACAGCAAGCGTGCGAGCGTGACGTGACAGTGAAGAGCGACGATCCCTCCTAGAATACCCCAGAAAATGATACAACAACAACACCCTACCGAACACCGCGACGTGCTCAACAACAACAACAACATAAACAACAACAACGGAAACGAATTACTCTGCATTTGCCGCATGGAACGGGTCAGACAGCTACACACTTTCACACAGATAACAGATTAATACAAGCTCTACTCTAACGATAAGCTAAGATCATAGCCAGCATTATCCATTTACCGATAATATTCAAGAATATCTCTTAAAGAACAAGTGTTGCTCAAAACGGAGACGGACGGAAAAGGACAGAAAACAAAAAAAAAGAGTTAATGATGATCGTAGTTGAGGTTTTACGACGAAAAACTTACTTGGAATATTTATTTGTAAATCTGTTTTGATAGCAGTTTTAGTTGTTAAGTAGTAAACGGCAATATGCGTAAATATTGCAACTATTTTTCTTAGTCTTTTTAACATTTTTGTTATGCGAAAGAAGAAACCACTCAAAAACATCACATAAAAATAAGATAACAAATTTTGAGATCGACGGAACGACGAACCATGAAATCAATTTTGAAAGATGACTTTTAACGAGGCATAGGTTCCGTGTGCCGCATGGAGCATTACGGAAGCATAAAAACAAGCACTCATACATACATACATATATACAAGAAAATATTAAAAGAAAGAAATGGCATTGACATTGTACTAGTATGTGTATTAGTTGGTAAGTCTCTAACCTTAAGTTGTAACTTTAGTTGTTTTTGCTATGGCTATCCTTCGAGTTTTTAACTACATATGCCGGCCAGCACGCACCGTGGCGTGTTCCGGCTCTTTTGTTAAAAATGAATGTTGTACATTTTTGAATTCTATATATACATATATAACTCTATTATTAATGCATATTATATACACGTATGTCTGTAGTTTAATTAATGTACTTTTTGGAAACAGCGCGCAATGAAAATCGCAATCGAAAACGAAAGCATAAAAAGCATTAAAAACCCCAAAACACAAAAGAAAAACAAAAAACTATACAAAAAAAATCCCCCATGAACGCGAGGCAAAATGCAATTTAAAAATGTACATTTCTGAACGTGAATGAAAAGTAATTAAAATAAAGAAAAATTAAACACAACTTGATGATGGGTTTGAATATTTAAATGTTGTTATTTAACACCTCGTTGGTGTTAGGTTATGCTTCGGCGAGTGGCGCCGGCTAACAAGGAAAGATTTGCTGAGAAAAATAGAGTAGAAATACGAAAATTAAATCTGAAAACTTTTGGCAAAAATATTTAGCAAAGCCGTTCGCCTACTATTTACTTCTGTTCGCCTGGTCCTCGATTCGGTAAAACCAACCCATCTGCACTGTGATTTGGTTCAAATTATATATTTTTCCCTGTACAAAATTTATCACAAGACCTGAGTTCAAGTACTAGGTGAACAGAATGCAGCAGAAAGCCGATCGACAGTATCAGTATTCCGTTAGTAGAAAGAGATGGAATGTAGCTGTTTCACTCAGGTGCTCTTTTTTTGACAGTCGTACGTGTAGCAGGCGAACAGGATGCAGCAGTAATCGCTAATGCAGCAGATAATATCAGTCGATCGTTTGCTAGAAAGGAATAGCAGCTGTATTAATAAGATAGGGAAGTATTCCCAACAATGTCAGTGTTCCGTTATCTAGAAATAAACGGAATAAAGCTATCTCACTCAGGTGCTCTAATCGCGATAACTGTGCATGTTATTTGTTAATTTGTCAGGAATATCAGCTGTGTTTTTCAGAGAGGACAGTACTTT
Organism: Drosophila watanabei; assembly: GCA_008042575.1. Classification (NCBI taxonomy): domain Eukaryota; kingdom Metazoa; phylum Arthropoda; class Insecta; order Diptera; family Drosophilidae; genus Drosophila; species Drosophila watanabei. The sequence continues at coordinate 33,255 of VNJS01011943.1, read as the reverse complement.
CAGTCGTCCTTTAGCTAGAAAGGGATAGAGTGAAGGAATGGGATGGATGCCCTCACAGAGTGCAAGGATAGCATAGAAAAAATTCTTCTACTGCTGCGTTCTGAGCGCCTGATACTCAAAATCAGTCATTTGATAAGATTTTATTGGAAAAAGACATGATTGGGACAAAATAACAGCGTAAATTGTTTGCCTGTCTCATTTTGAATACCAGGCACAGAACGCAGCCCTTTATTATTGTAATAAATAAATTTTAAAAACATTTAAAATTTTCCTGTTTAAAATTGTAATTTAGAAAAATTAACTAGAGGTTGAGGAATTGATTAAATTAGAAAAAATAAAATAGACATAATTATATAAGTTTTACTTACAGATTTTATTTCGCCTTTTGTAGCAGTCAGCATTGGAAAGCAAACAACAAAGGACGAACATGTTAATGTTAATAACAGAATGTTATTAAACTGCCAACATGAGCTTAAAGCTCAAGCAGAAGAAGGCGCCAAAACTGCTTGAGATTTAAATGAAAACACTCGGAGATGCGGTAGCAATTCGCTATCATTTATTTGTATTTTTTTTCCATAAATAAATTGTATATTTATACGTTGGTTTTTGCTGTAGCTAAAATGATTTAGAGTACTTAGTTGTTAGCCTGGAAGAAAACAACCGTGTAAATGATATAATTCTTAGTTGTTGTCTCTTAAAGTTGCATAAAATTGGAACCCAACGGAATAGTTTTTGTTCTTATTTGGCAAAATTTACGTACGGATATATAGTATGTACCCCCACCGCTTATCCTCGCTAGCATATAGTATTTTAAATAGTTGAAACGCTTTAAGTACAAACGGATCGCGTCATGTCGCAAATAAAATTCGATTTTCTCGTTTAAAATTCACACGCATTCTATCGCTAAGCTAGTTGGAATATATCGTGTGTGTATAAATATATAGAGGCCGTATATTGTAGTTGTTCGTATATAGAATAATAGTGGATACATATGCCTGCATTATGCTATTGGAATACTTGTCGTGATGACCTCACAGAGCGGCTGTATTAGCAGCATATTCTATATGCTATATAAATATATAATCTAAGTCCCCTTCACCTTCGCCCTTTGCTAATCCTCCGATATTATAAGTAGTGTAAATTATTGTAGTCAAGCCCGTAAAGCTGGATTGGGATTGTGTGTTTCCTGGAGTGTGAACAGAATGTGTGATCAAAAATATAAGCGCCTTGAAACTTGTCCTTTTTGGAATCTTCGATCAAACTTATCGTATTTGGAATCGGAGATCGCCGAGATCGAACCTAAGCTAAACTTGAAGTTTACAAAAATAAAGTAATCCTAAAAAATCTCGCTCACACTTTGTGTTAAATTCAATAAATAAATCGATATAGACATAGACATATCTCATCGCTTAACATCCTTAACTAGCCTTTGGTCCTCAATTCCCACCTGCCAGAGGATCATCATCGCAGTTTGGATTGCTCAGCAACGGCACAGAGAAGTCCACCATGTTGGGATAGACCAAAAACTTGTTAACAGCCTCGCACAGCTTGCTCTCGATGACATTGGTTACGATCGACCAGTCGACGGACTTGTCGCCCACTTGGGGCTTGGTGGATATCCACAGGCGTGGCGGTGCCCGGAAGCTGACCCACACCCGGTCGGAGGGCGGTGGCGGTACGTTCAAGGTGCCGCGCGCCACCATACCCTTGAGATCAACGCGCAACGTGATGTTCGCGTTCATGTTCTCCATGGCGCGCTGCACATACGGCAGTTCGGTGGCGTATTGGAATAAATTGGAGGCGGCTATGCGATCCACAATCTTGAAGATGCGCCGCGCATTGCCAGGTGAATTCTGGAAGAATCTGCAAAGGTGGTAAGGTTGGTTTCACTCAAAACTATTAATCCATGCTTTCTGTATACTCACTCAGTCCCAGCAGGATTCTCCTGGGCGTTTCCAGGCGGCGGGCTCTCGGATTCCGTGGAGGAGCCACCTGAGCTCTCAGCATCACTGTCATAGATGACATTCTCACTAGCCGCATCCATATTGCTGCGTGAATCCGGTCCCTGCTCGGCTGCAAACGTAGCGGTCGAGGTTGCGGATTCGGCAGTCATTGGCGACTTAGATTTTCCACGAATTCTCAGTAAGTTCAGCTTGGTGGTCACCGTTATGTGGGCCAATCCTTCGTAAGTGATATCAGCGTCCATCCAGACACCGCGCTCATCCAGCATGGGCTGGGAAACGCGATGACAGAGCACCGGCGATCGACCCAGGTAGATATTCGTGATCACCACCTCCTCCATAAAGCTGGGCAGCTAAGGACAGATATAGCAGGTTATAAAATCTCTTAAAAATAACTTCGAATATATCACTCACCTTGATGGAGTTTAGCTTCTTTTGAAGCACATCCTTGATCTTCTCGTGCAGCAGGGTGTCGTGCAGGCAGCTGTATAGGAAGCGGCCCAGGAAAACATTTGCCCACACAATGCTGCCGGATGGGCCCAGGAACAGAGACTGATCAATGCCCTTCCACAGCTCATCCTCCTGGCGTTTGGCACGGCGAGACTGCAAGGAGGAGGTTTTAGCTCAGGCTCAATGTTCCCCACAAATGCCACAAAAAATACGGCAAAAAGTTAAAAAGTTAAAAATAAAAAAAACATACTTTTTTCGTGCGATGTTTTTCAGAAGAGAGTTCTCCGACGGATATTCTGGTAACGGGAATAGTGGCCTGGGAACAAGCTTTCTACCAAAAGCCAATTGGAAATGTAAATGAAATCAAAAGAAAACAAAAAATAAAATAACCGAAAAATAAAGCCAATCTTGAGAGTCCCGGGTGCCTACCTGGTAAACGGCCATGAATCGCACATAATCCGGAAAATTCCTGGCCACATTGGCACTCATAATCATACCATCGAAGCTATCCTCCTTTGGCGTCTCGATGAGATCCTCTTCGGTTATGTTCTCAAATTGCCCGTCCGGCGTCTGCTGTTCGGATTCTTCATTTGGATTCGCCTCATCGCTCTTCTCCTCGGTTTCCCTGCCCTTTGACTGTTACGATTTGGGAGTTATTAGTGGCTCAGAAAGGGTTCTGTGATGACTCACTTTAAAGCTGCATCCACCAACCAGATGCATGGCTTGCCTTGCAGCAGCAGCCTGCAGATCGGTGTCCTCCACAAACCGGGCCATCGGCACCTGGAGATCCTGTTCGTGAACGAGCCCCTTGCTGGCGGCCAAGAAGCGGCGATACCAGTCCTCTTTTTCTCGGTCACAGCGCGAGAAGAGCAGCAGACGCACCTCATCGCCGCAGGGTACGGTGATCTCGGTGAGCTCCTTGTCCGGATTAACGGTGTTCCGCAGTTGCTGCAACTGGAGACAATGGATGCAAGTAGAGGTTGGTAAAGAAAGCTCAGGCAGGGAGAAGTTACATACATCGGCTTGCATCACCGTGGCAGCAAAGTCCACCTGCTTGTCCTGATCCTCGACGCCCGGTGGCGTTATTGCTGACGTGGAGGCAGATTTGGGTTCCTTGCCCTCCGGCTTAACAGTTACATTGGAGTTGCTCTCTGCTGAGTTGGTCTCCTCGGGCAAATCCTTGCTGCTCTTAATGATCAACTGAATGGGATACTTGCGGTTGAAGAACCTGTCGGAGAAATACCATAGAATAAGTATGCGCTCGGAGTTATGGGAAATCCATGAACGACTTACCGTTTCTTGGCCAGACCCAATGGCAGCAGTTCGATGCGACAGTCCCGGAGGTCATAGGAGCGGTGATCCGTAAACAGGATCTTGTTGCGATCGATGGGCGGCTCGTTCCACATGCGACGCTTGGGTATCCTGGCATTCGTGCCCGACATCTTCAGGATGCAGCCATCGAGGCGCACATACACGGATCTCGTGAGGGTAAAGGAGAACGTGTTGGGATCGTAGCTGCTGATCTCGTTCATCCAGCCGGCGTACGTCTTGATCGTCTTGTGCTCCTCCACGGCCGGTATCTCGCAAATGGGCAGGTCCTTGTAGTTCGGTATCACGAAGGCGTCTCGCTCTGGGTGCACAGTCAGCAGGAGATGCTCCAACAGCTTATGCAGGCGGCTGCCCCAACTGTCCATCACCACGAAGAAGAGCAGCGTGGCGAGGACGCCGCGCAGGAAGTCTGGCACTGGCAGGATCATAAGTATAACCAGGAGCAAGGAGAGAAGGACGGGCAGGGCAAAGGACGCGGCGCCCTGATGCTTCTCCCGCCAACGCTTGACGCTGCCCTGGCTCAGGCTGGAGAAAATGCTCTGCCTCGAAACGCCCGTCAAGTTATGCCTTCCACTACTAATATGTAAGGGCTGTATGGCCTGCGTTGCGACGTCCGGATCCAGGGGAAGCGAAAGAGCACCCACCGCTTCCTTGTTGACTGCGCCAGGAGCATCCTGCTCATCGGGCGATTGAAGTTTGCTGGATTCCCGCATCGAATCCTTCTGCTGCACCGTCGCGGGTATCATGTCCTCCAGCACCTCCACGCCCGACTCGATCTCCACGTCCTTGCGCGCCAACAGGATGCCCCGCTTCTTGGCCTTGCCGCTTGCAATGGGAATCTCCGCCTGTTGGCTCGTGGACGGCTCGCTGCCCGCCTCCACCACATTTCTCCGGCGAAGAAAGCTACTGCGCGCTGAAGTCGCCGGCTGCGGCACTGCACCTGTGCCGCCGGAACCGGATGCAAGATCCTTCTTGTTCATGGCAGTCGCCGCCTGGTGCTTGGCCTTCACCTTGGACCGGATGTGTGCTAGGCCCCGACGCAGGCGGGATCGCTCCGAACCGATGGCAGCAGCTGCTCCAACGTCGCCGCTGCCCAAACTACTGCTGTCTAGCTGCAACAGCTCGGCCTCCGCATCCGAGTCGGAGTTCTGTCTGTGCTCCTGGTCCAGGGGCAGCTCCTCGCTGATGGACGTGTTCACGGTGACGCACTCGGTGTCCGAATCGGGATCGGGATTACTCCAGCCGGTCGATGGCGGGTCAGCCACGATAATGGGTATCGTTGATGTGCTCGGCGGATGCTTGGCGGACTTGATTTCCTCAATGGTTTGCGAGACCTTGCCCTTGATGAGTCTCCAGGTGCCGCCACCGCTGCTGATGCTGTCGCCAGCGGAGCCACCACCTCCTCCGCCGCCTCCAGCTCCGCCGGCACCACCTCCAGCTGCGCCGGCAGCCGACAGCGCGGATATAAGACTGGGGCCGCTCGAGGTGGGTGACACACCCTCGATGCTGCCAGATCTGAAATTAAAATTTTTTTTTTGGTTATTTTATAGTGTCTTGTGGAATAAATAAATGTTTGTCACATAACTCTCAACTAACTGAAAAACACTGTGAGAGTTTATAGAAATTGTTTAAACAAATTATTTAGGTACTCGAAGGTTAATTTAAGCTCGAGGCAGTTTAAACGAATAAGATGCGTAACGCGCATACATTCGAATTCCCATTTCCAAAAAAAGCCACGCCGTAAGGCTTGAAACCAAAAGAAACCAGTGAAATCGTAACCATTAAAAAAAGTTCAGTTCTCAATAGATTTAATAAATAATTAATAAAAAATAACATGGTTCTTATTTAGAAAACAAACCAGGAACCAGAAAGGACACTTAGGCCAGCTGAAATCCCTTTGTCTCTGTATTTTTTGAACATTCCTCAATATTTTTATCAGTAAACAAGATTATTAAAGGAAAATCTGAATCTATATAGGTCTTTGGCATGGCTTTTTGGCATATTTTATCCTCAAAAAGAGTGAAAATATTCGCATTCCTTTAATCGATATTTTTATTACTAAAGTTTTGAGCAAATCGAAATTGAAACAAAATCATAACCAAAGCAAAGAAGCACAATTTGAATTCAATTCGAAAAGTTCAAGTCATCTGAAAATAAATTGGATGACGTTCTTCCCAGAATTCCATCCCAAAGAAATAAAATATTACGATTTTATGTTATTCCAGAAAAAGTATTTTATTTATTTGAATGAAGATATATGTTTTTTGCCATTTATGCTTATTTACTTGCTCCATAACCTGCATTTTTCCTCAGGGACTGAGTGTGTGTGTTGGGTGTGTGTGTGGGGTGTTTTTGTGTGTGTCCAATTTTACATTTTCGAATACAAACGCCGATTGTTGGATTTTTCGCACAGTGTGATGCTTTTGGGGCGCATTAGAAAACGACTTGGGCTTTGAGTATATCTTGTGTATAATATAATCCTATATGTATAATTCCCTCCATAGGGGCTTACATATTTTGTATTTTATGTATTATTTCATATTTGATTTGCTGGATTTGGGTCTGGTTTTTGCTTATCGGGACTCGATATCCTTCTTCCTTGGGAATATTGCGTTGCAAGTACTGCTGATATTGGGGTTTGCTATTACAGTTTCAATTTTCGAGAGAGATTTCTTAGTTAGGGGCGAACTTGCTGCTGCATATGCGTCTAGTACATATATTATTTCATTACTATTTACTTTAGTTTAGTACATACGTTTAATCTATGGTCTGCTTTTATTTTGGGCTTCGTAACATTTGTTTAAACATTGGTATTTGGTTTTCTGTTAATTTAATTGAAAACGCTTCAACGCTGTGGAGCAAAAACACGCATGGAAATCGAAACTGTTTACAATTATTTACTTTTAATCAGTGTTTCCCCTTCAGATTGATTTTTGTTCGGGCTTTAGAAAACTACAAATAGCTTTATTGATTTTTATTTTCATTGGGTTCTTTTTTTGGTTTTTGTTTTGTTTTGTTTTCAAACATTAATTTTGTAAAAATTAAAAAATTACGTTTATTGAAAATGACTATAAAATATGGAATATTTCGCTAGTTTCTGGTTTCATACGCTTCATACAGATTACGTGTCATATATGTATGTATATATATATTTATTTGATTCACTATATAGGTTTCATATCTGCCAACTTGTTGTTTTTCGGTTTACTATTTATATTACTTTTTTTTTATTCAGTTTTCAGTTATATTTTCACTTGTATAATGCTAAAAAATTATATGCCTTTGCTTGGTTTGTTTTTTTTTTTGTCTGAATATTTTGCTAAAAGGAATTCATTAGTAAGGGCGCTCAATTTCAGTTTATTTGAAGTACTAAACATTATATATATGTACATATATATATATTTATATATATAGAGTATGCATATGTAAACGCGCTCGTCGCTGTATAATTTACGCGAAGGCGACAAAAGATTCAATTAAAATTAAAATGGAAGTGCGGGTGCGTGACACTCGCTTTACAGGCTACAATTTCTCAGTATCAATTTGGTTTTGGTTTTTGTCGTTTATAAAATTCATTAATTATGTTTAAAAGGTACCGAATGTTGTTTTTAATATTCATTAATAACCTTGTCGTTTGCAAATTTTCTATCTTTTCTATTTCCCTTCACGGCGATCCAAGCTTCGATCCAATTAGCGTAAAATTGAAATTGAGTTCACATCGTTTTATTTGGAGACTAAAAAATTTTCTATTTAAAACGCGTTTGGATTACACACATTCGTTCTTTCGCTAACTACAAACCATACACTGTACAAAAATTGTGCTATGAAAATACTCAAAAAATAATTAAATTTCTCCGACTACTACTCACGGGGTAATAATACCCGAAAGTCCCGAAACGCAGAGTATTTCCATTCCATTTCACTTTAGAGAGGAGTTTCCACTAGGCGAAAAATCAAAACGCGGCTCTATTTTGCAGTATTTTGCACTACGCAAGGTTGTATTTTCTCTATTTATCGTTACTGGTTGGTTACTTTGCTGCCTTGGCAATTACTTGAAGCATTTTCTGGGGTTCTTTCAAAAATATTCACTTGTTTAGCTTTTAAGTTTACGTTTTTTAAGTTTATTGAATTGTACTACGTGTAAATTTCATATAATTACGTTTATGTATTTGTTTTTATCGTTTTCATTTTGTTCTCTTTTGTTTTTCGTTTTTGTTTTTGATACAAAAAAAACACATATTGACCAATTGGTTGTTTAGATGTTCAGTTAACATATATTTAAGTTTGTAATAAGTTCGAATTTCAATACTTTTCCTTTTCAGAGTCTTTCGTATTAAGTATTTAATTGTATGTACTAACAGTTTATCTTGTCATATTTCTGTGGTTTCAGCTAAGTTAAAAGATTTATTTATTTACAGTTGTCATAAAAAAGTACATACAAGATATATATATAAAAATAAATAAAACACAATTCACGTTATGTCCGTTTATTAATTTCAAAAAACGCTTTTTTTTTTGTCAGTTTTTCTTTTTCCCTTTTTTTTTTGTTTTGTTTTGTATAAAGTGTATATATCAAATATTTACTTCTGTCATCATATTTTATTAAGAATATATAATATGTATATGTATAAAAAGAATAAACAAAGTATAAAAATGTCTCAACGCAGTTGGTTTTTATATTAAAACTACCAGGAAACTACTAGCAACTACAAAACATACAAAAATATATTTAAGAATTAGGCGTACAAGTTTTCATTTCCGTAATTGGTATATATAACACTAGGATCCATATCAAAAATCAACATAAACATTTACCTATAACAAGATTCCCTATCGAACTAAATCGGTCACTAGTCCAACTTCATTCTATCCGTAATTCAAGCTCGGAAGTGGTCTAAAAACTAAATGTCTTTGCTTGGAACTCGCAGGGGGATCGGGGATCGGGGATCGAATCGAAACCGAATACACGAAACGAAACAGAACTGATTGCCTAGAGTTATATTTATTATATATAGCACGCTACACAAGATTCCAGATTCCTAAAAGCCATAACCTCGTTAGCGGCAAAAACATTGAGCGGTTTGCCGTAGCGAGTTTTCTCTGCTTCTCTATCAACGTTTTTGGTACAGTAAAATATTTGTTTGATAAGTTACTTTCATTTATAGCACATTTAAAGTGTTTTTTAGCTGTTTTTTATAACATTTTCGTTAAGTTTTTGGTAAACAGTTAAAGTATAAAGTATATATGTTATATAAAAGTATAAAAATCTATAAAATATTAAATTTTACTACATTTAAAAAACACCATCATGACATACACAGGGTTATCGATAGATAGCCATTCAACGATTAACGGGTAGCGACTTGCCTTTCGGTTTTCGTTTCCGTTTCCGGTTCCGCTACCGCCTCGTGTTTTTTCTTTTTGTAACAGATTTTGTCTTTTTAAAGACTAGCATTTCATTACTTTGAAAGTTTCAGAACAACGCGTTTGTTTAAATATTTGCAAAAATTGTCTTTAACACTACATAGAGCAGGCTGCTTGCTGTATTTGATAATATTTAATTTGGGGCTTATTGGTATTCGTCTTTGTGTAGATTCTTTCGCATTTAATACACGTTTATTTTGGTAAGTATTTAAAAAAGAATTAACAAAAAGTATAAAAACGAAAACAAACTAATGCTAATTAATTTGTTTTGCAGTTCACAAAAAAATATAGTATATATATATATAGTATATGATACATATTGGTTTAGTTCATTGTAATATAAAAATTCTAGAAAAATTGCTATAAACGTGTTATTCTTTTTTTTTGTTTTTGAAAGTGCCACGCGTTCAACTTGAGTTACAACTTTGCATGACTTGAATTTGCCTTTTGTTTTATTATTTTTTTTGTAAAGAAAGCGCGAGCAAAAATTTGCTAATAGATTTGACTATCGTTTTTAATTATAATATATTTGGTAGAAGTCCGAAGCGACTGGGCTTTCCTGTCTGGTTGCTTTTCTCAACTTGAATTGGACTTAGTGCGTCCTTTGTTTTTTTGGTAGCATATAGAAAAAATATCGTATAGTTTGCCTCATGCACCGTAGCAATTTTGGGTTTCGCCTTCCATCTCGTATAAGTTACAAAATAAATTTGCTTTACATTTTGATAAACTTCCATTAGGTATTGCCCTTAGTCTAGAGATATTCCATTTGATTTTGTCTAGGATGCCGATTCTGATTCTGATTCTGATTCCGATTCCGGGGGAGAGCTTCCGATCGCATGTAGAAAAAGGCATGCAAATAAGTTAACGTAGCGGAGATCGCAGATCGCAATATTTGACTACTTGGGTTACACGATTGCAGTTATATCGTTCATGCATATATGTCTGTACAGATACATATCGCTTACAGTTGCCTCTTATGTATGTATATTGTGTATTGTATTTATTAATACGAATTAGTATTGCACATAAGTTGTATATATTATTTGAATTTCCTTTAGATGGTTTATTAGCACGTCAATTAATCGTAGCTGCTTCCGCCTGCCTCTTCAGTTATTATTGGACTAAACTAACTTCTTTGAATATATTTATAACCATAAGAGTAATAAAAAAAGTTTATACAAAAAGTTTCTATATAAAAAGTTTGTCTAATACAAGTATTCATAGTTTCAATAGATGTGTGTATGTCGTTTATAAAAATTGTTTTTTTTTTTACATTACAAATTACAGATATATATATTTGGTATAATATATATTATTTATATATGTTTTCATCGGGATTTATTAAGCCCTCTGTCCCGCGCTCGCAGCAATCGAAACTTAGCCATAAGTTGTACAACAACAAAGAAAAAAAAACAATATAAATAAATAAGGCATAATTTGACGGTAAAAAATTATAAATAAATCATAATAATGAACACAAGCAATTTGACTGACTGATCGACAACTCTAGTTGTTACCTACATTTTATATAATAATCTTTTTTTATTATTTTTTAGCATGCCTTGTGGCAAACAAATGCAAACAAATTTTCAGTGTATACATTAACTTTCGGTGTAGGAGTGTGTGAGCGTGTGTAACATCAGGATGTGAACGTGAGTGTGTGAGATAAAGGGACTACATTTTAAAATTAAAAATGAGCCGTCGCTTTTCGCCGAGTGTAGATTTTGAACGAATCAATTGGGCGTCAATCGGTTTATCAATTTATCAGTGAACCGATTTATCGCTTGAAATCAATTTATCAGTATATCGATTTATCAACTTATCAGTGTATCAATTTACCAGTGTATAGATTTATCAATTTATCAGTGTATGAATTTATCGCTTTACTAGATTAATCGCTTTAACCGGTTTCCATTCAATATTTTAAGCATTACATTAAAACACAAAAGGCGTGTGAAAATCGTAGTTTAAATATGGTTAAAATGGGGAAAATCTTCATTCAAGATTCAAAGGATGGCCAATGCTGATTTTGGCTTTCGTTTTCAATTCAAGTGTTTCCTTGTGCAGCAATTTACGATTTTCACAAGCCACAGTGTAATCAAAGGATAGCAACGTGTTTGACATCATGTGGAAATCATCGCATATATTGTGTGTGGACAAAGAATATATACGATGTTTCACTAGTATAGTTTCAGGAATAATAACAACAAAAAGAAAATGCGTCTATCAAGAATATATCGCATTTAGAATAATATATATATATGTTTAAATATCGATATGATATGGTGTTCTTTCTGATTTGGCTACGAAACCAATCGTTGAGTAAGAAATAGCACTGCAATGTCTGACATTTCGCCATCATATTGTCATTTTGCAAGTCTTTCTCATAGAAATTATATATATATATCTACATATATATATACTGGGAGAAAAATAAAGTGGGGGGCTTAATACAAAAACCGATATATTTTTGGTTTGCTTTCCAATTTTTAAACTATTTAGGAACTTCTTTACGAAATCATCACTCAAGCAAAAAAGCCTCACATTCCAGCTCACTTATAATTTTAGGACTAGCCTCGAGAGATTGGCATGCAAGATGATGGCTTAGCTTTGGGTGCTATATGATATAATAGCCTTTTGCGAGGGTTTTGGCTGACTACAGGGGAGTTCTAGACTTCCCCTACTTTTCTGCTTTTTGGTGGTTTTTGTTTGTGAGATTAAATGGCATCTGTGGGACGCCTTGGGCGACCCCAAAACGAACTAAAAAAATTTGAAATATAAAAATAAAGTACAAAAAAATACTGTGCTGGCATCGAAAAAAAAGGCAAAAAAAAAAATAGACTAAGATTCCAGTTAATACGAAATATAGACCTAAACAAAACCGATTCTCGGATAAAAATATACGTCAACTAAAAACTACGTTGCTTTCTGAGGGCTCTAGCGGTCGGCCACAGGAGCTTCTCTCCCATGGATTGTAGACTCTGGCGGCTGTTGCCGGGACACCTGTACCCAGGAGCGGGCACCCTGATTTAGCCCCCGTGGGCAAAAGTGTCTTTTGTGGCCGGGTATCTAAGTATCTAGGTATCCGGGTGGTTGAGTGTGTGTGTCTGTGTGTGTGGTGTTGTGATGTCTCTAATTACTAATTTACTAGGTTCTCCTGCGTCCCTCCAGTGCTGAAGTTACCGGTGCTACTGCCTCCGATGGTCCTGGTCCTGAACCTGCTTCTCCCGCCGATGCTGCTGCTGCTGTTGCTTCTGTGTTAATTCTGGGCACTGCCAGCGCTGCGTCCAACAACCGGTGACGCTGCTCCCTCTGGAGGCGTCTCTCGTCGTGCAGCGCGGCCTACCAGCGCCGCCGTTAACACCAGCGAAAGGGCACCGCACGCGGCCGGTCGGCGCCCTCCTTGACCAGTGGCTTGTGGTACTCGCGTCCCGGCCGCGAGTGGATCACCGCCCAGCAGTGCTCGCAATAGTACTGCAGGCAGGTGACGTTCGCGCAGAAGAAAGGCGCAAACTTGCCGCCGCAGCGCTGGCCCTCACACTCGTCGCACATCTGGTCGTCCAGGACGTAGGGCTTCACCTCCACCCGCTTGTCGATGTCGCCATGCTGCAGCTGCACGAACCTGGCCGAGATGGCCGCGATGTAGCTCTGCTGATTCGAGAAGGCCACACGGCCGGCGCCCTTGGGATACTTGAGCTCTGGATCCGTGTCGATGCCAGCATAACAGACGCCGCCATACAGCCGGTCCATGATCATGGCCAGCTCGAAGGCCTTGAGGGGACGCGGCACACCGCCCACAAAGACCGTTTTTCGGGGATCCAGCGACATGGTCGCATCCAGCACATAGTCCGCATCAGCCAGGCGCCACGGTCGGATCTGCACGGCCTTGTCCTTGATTGTCGGCGAGGAGACGCACAGGTACAGCTTGTCCTCGTCCGTGATGCACGAGTCGATCAGCTGCTGCACACTGCCCTCGTCCTGGAACAGCAGGAAGGCATATCCCTTGGGCGGGAAGTATGACTTGGACTCGGCCTTGTGCGGCCAGTCGACGACCAGCGGACCGAAGCGTCGGAACGATGTGGTGATCTCATCCTCATCGATGTCCGGCGGCAGACCACCAACGAATACCTTGCGCGAGAATCGGGCCGTGCCATCGCCGGCGTTTCCTCCATTTCCGCCCTGAATCGGGGAGTGCGGCGAGTGGGGCGACAGGCGCGATGGCGAGCCCATCTTGAGGGCGTTCAGGTAGACGGAGGGATCGTTGCCGCTGGCCGCAATGGCCATGGCATCAGCCTCGCTCAGATGCTTGGGACCTCCCATCACGCGCATCCTGTCCTGCAGCAGGGCCAGATTGCTGGCATTGTCGCCGCCGCCGCCACCTCCGCCGCCTCCTCCGAGGGACATGCCGCGCATGTAGTCGCTCAGCGAGTTCTCCAAGCCGCCGCCACCGCCGCCATGGTGCATTTGCCCGTTGGCCGCCATCATGTTGCCATAGCTGTTGCCCAAATAAGGAGCGTCTCCGCCACCAGTGGCTCCCGCTGTGACCATACCACCGGATCCTCCGCCGCCACCGCCTCCGTTTCCGATCGAAAGCGTCGGTATGTTCATGTGGCCACCACCCATGCCGTCCATATGCCCGCCACCGTACATGGCCGTTGGCGAGCTACCCTTGATGGGGAAGGATATGCTGCGACGGTACTTGGGCGACACACCCGACATCTGGGGAATGGGCGAGATGCCACCGCTGCTACAGCCCGCCTGTGAGCCGTTGTACGGCGATCCTCCGCCACCACCGAGACCTCCTCCACCCGGCGACGAGGGGCTGTGCGATCCTCCGCCCTCGCGGTGCTGGTGCTGCTGCTGCTGCTGGTGGTGATGATGGTGCAGGGCACTCAGGTTCGGCGACAGCTGCTGCTGCTGCTGATGCTGCTGTTGCTGGTGGAGCTGGGGCGGCTTGCTGAGATTGAGATTCGGCGGCAGGCCACTGCAACTGCAGGAAGAAGGGACAACAAGATGAAGAGGCTTTTACAACAAATTGGCAATTTCAGTGAATGGTGATTTTGGATTCTGAGATATTGTCAGTCGGTTCTGTACTCTTTGCATTATGAAAAAGGAGCAATTTGTTCAAGGATTTGCTTCGGATTCGGTTTAGTCTAGGTACACATAATGCAATTAGTTTGGTGTTCGTTCGCTTAACCCATTGCCGCCCGGCGTTTGAAAATTAAAAATATATATATATGTGAATATATCAACAAACGAAACATTGAACAACTGATAAAAGTATTCGGATTAATAGGCTATGGAATTATTAAGGGATATACGAGTTCGTCGTGGCCTTGCTCTTATTTTGCATACTAAGGAATTATGATTTATACACTCACATTCGCACGGCAGATATAAATATATATTTAATATTTCTTTTGACAAAAATCGCGCCATTAATTTTATTCAAATCGAGGCCAACTTGACATCTACTCTGAAGATCTTAGCAAATAGAAACTAATTGGAGAAGACGTCGAAAAGTATGCAATACAATTCTTCAACAACCAAACTGACTGTTGTTGGCCGATGGAATGGGTGCCCAAAAGTATGCAATATTTGTTTACTTTTAGTGGATCTTAATTGATGCTTAAGGAATTTAAAAATTGAATTCTTGATTTCAAAACCTTTCTGAATTGTGCTTTACTTTCCTAACCATTTCTAAAACCTACTGCTACTCAAATCCTGAATTGCTCCTTTTTTATATTACTTTATCACTCTCGGACGTTGCTTTGGTATTTATTTTTATGCTTTTGAATAAATATTTTTCTCAGATTTGTTGCTGTTGTTGTTGGCGGTTGTGGTGTAGGATTGCTGTTGCTGTGGCAAATGGTGTGGGTGGCGGTGGTGGTGGTGTTTGGTGGTATTTGGTGGTTGGTGGTTGTGGAGCGAGTACTGTTTTTTTTCTGGTGGTTTGGTGGTGACTTGGCGACATCCAATCAAAATGAAAATTTCAAGTTGCTGTACGCTTAGGAAGTTTATTTTTGTTTTGTTTTGTTTTTTATTTTTTTTAATTAGATATTTTGTTTGTTTTTGGCGAAGGTTTAGCTTTTGGAAGAGGCGGCAGCTTAGTATATCTTTGGATTTGTTAGTTTGGTTTGTTAGCACACTTTAATCCTTTGATGGTATTCGATTGAAAGGGAAATCCAACACTTTCTTTAGCAGCTGCACTGGCACTGAGACAACATGTTATCTATCATATTTGTTGTTTTCCAAGCAAAAAGGCCGAAAACAAATGGCCCAAAAAGAACGAAAGGAAAACCGAAAGAACCAAACAAAAACGTGGCTTAAGACACGCGGCACGGTGGGCGGCAAGGGGTTAATACGAGAGTACCTAGTATGTATGCTAATAGAAGACTAAACTAGTTCAAATGTGTATCAATTCGTTACGCTTATGTCTCGCTGTTGTTGTTGCTGCTGCCGCTAGTTGTTTGTGTTTGTGCTCGACACGCTTACGCTAATTGATTGGACGACAGTGCATGCCAAACTGTAAGGCCACCGGGTACGACATGAAATTGCATGGAAATTTTTGAAGCTAAAGTCAACCCAACACAGGCAATTGAGGTGAGAATGATGATGGGAATCTCTTGAGGAGTGCGAAATGCAGGTGGCCACTACGCCTGGATGCTGCAGCTGGCTGGTAGCTGCCGCAGATGACTCTGCTGCTGCTGCTGCTGCTGATGATGATGAAGATGATGGCGACAACGACGACGAGTATGATGAAATGTGTGTATAACAAACATGCAAGAAACGTGTACAAGTGTAAATAGATAAAAAACAGCAACAACGTTGATGCTGGGAGGTGGTTGCACAGCGAGAAATGACTTGGAAGCCGGAATTTCATTTAAAAATAATCGTAGAATCCATAATGGAATAGAAATCATGATGTATCTTACAGATACTTGAAATTTGTATTGTTTTAGAATGGAGTAAAAGGCCTTTAATTTATTTAAAGTTACGAAAGACTGAAGAAGGTAAGCAATGGGTAAGAAACTAATCAGCATATCATCATGGTAGCTATTTGGTTCTTTCAGTGTCATTTGGGTTGTTTTGCGGATTGTGGGGGTTGTGACGGGATGGGTATCTGTAGTCTGGAACCATTTGATAAGGGCCACGCGTAACAAGAGCATCGGCAAGGCAACGGCAAAGTCACCCTCCAGCAGCAACAGCAACAACATCGATACGAGGCTGGCGCGATAGCGACACGAGACAGTGTTGAAAAATGCAATTATAAAATGCAATTAGCCCTCGAAACTTAATTAAAAAGGCAACGGAAATGAATACAGAAATTCACAGGCAACTCTACGTGCATACAGAGTGCTGCGAAAGCGAGGCGACACAAAATAGTTAAGACTGATGGACGGCCAAATTGAAAATCTGACAGCAAAGCTGTCTTTAAGAGCGTACATTTGTTGATATATATATATATAAATATATATGTATACACTACACGTGCATACGATATCAGCTCACGAAAATCAATAAAGCGAATCAGGCGCAATGACGTCAAAGGGGGGAGGTGCTGGGGTCTAAAAGGGAAATGGGAATGAAGGTTACATCTCAGGTAGCAAAGTTTAGACTTGCTTGGTTTACTCTGGTAAAGAGTATGGTAATTCAAGTAAGAAGAGAGGTAAATTTAACCCTTTTATCATCACTAGACGAATCGATCTAGACATGTTCCCTTGTCTGCTTAATAGTCAGGACGATTTATGAGACAGATATTCCATAGAAATATATCGTAATTTCTGCATACAATTGAAAACCCCTCAGTTTATATAAATTCTTAATAATCGAGCTAATAAAAATATAGTTACCACGTATCTTAAATTCTGATTTTTGATGACACATCAAGGGTATTCAAATTTCGGCCTGCGAAAGTCACTATTCCTTCTCGGTAATATTTAAAATGAGAAATGAGGAAAAGCCGCAAATGGAAATGGAGAGCATACACAAAAACAAAACTCGGCCGGGACGTGCCTCGTGACGTTGATGTCCCGTTGACGATAGACCCATTCAGCAACCCCAACCCCCGTAGCCACTACCCCCGAAGTACCGCCCACTCAGCCAGACGGGGCGGCACTTGAGTTGAAAAGTTGCAGACGGTCTGGCATGGTGAAAAAAAAAATTAACAACACCTAAGTCGCGTGTCCGACTATGACATACTCGGTAATTTTTAAAAAACAGGAAATTAGATTTGAAATCAAAAGTAACCAGCAAAGAGTGAGACAATATATCGAGCTTTATTCAGAAGAGGTCTTTAAAAGGATTCAAATATTACAATTTATTTTGACCTATTCTCCATTATCTTTGTATTTAATATCAAAACAACTATTTTTCAAAAATGTTTTTCCTAAACGCAGAAATCCTCAGAAATCTTACATACTCTTGCCACCTACGATTACAGGGCATGAATAGAAATGTTGCATGTCGTAGGCAGCATAAACAAAGCACCCACCACGGCTGCCACCGCTTCTGATGATTCAGATCCTCCTCCAGCTAGTGCACTCCACAGATGCTCCAAACAACAACAACAGCAGCAAGCATGGCGGCGATGGCTACGGCGGGTAAATGCAGTTGGCGACAAAGCAACAAAGGCAACCAGAGGAGAGGAAGAACGGAGACCCTCGTGCCGGCCGGGCAAGTTTACGGCCATTGGCAGACGGCTGCAGCCGAGAATGCATTAAAAATGCACAAGTGGCGCAGGATATATGTATGTAAATACGGGTAAAATACTTATATATGTATGTATGTGCATATACAAAATCAAAGTCACAAAACTGCAGGCAAAGTAATTTGTTGTAAGGGTCAACGGTCAACGAACCCAGAGCCAAAACAGGAAAAATGCAGTTTGTGTTTTTAAATATATTTGGAACAAGGTTTAAATCCAGGAAAATAACCTTAAAAGAAAATATAGAGTGAAATCGAATTAATAAAGCCCTAGAATACCCTAAGTAACATCTACCCGCAAGAGATTTTTGTGCTTGAATTTTTTAAGCATTTATAAATTAAAAATACGCAAAGGAAGCTCATAAATCTTAAAAACAAATCAACAAACTTTGTTTCTCTCCAAGTTAATGCCTTCCGCAAAATTCCCAATGGATATAAATCGCAATAAAAATAATATTAATGAGTGGAGAGGGAGCGATATGAAAATAAAACCAAAGCCTCATTATTTGTCGGTAAGCATGCACTTCATTATGTTTAAATGTAAATGTTAGTGTACTTTTTTGTTCATGACGCTTATGTAGCAACAACAACAACAGGAATCGGGTTACAGCAGATTCTGAACTACACACTTGGACTCGGTTAGTGTACAAGACACACACATCAACATCGTTATTATTAATATTATCAAAATTGTTATAGAGAATCCCCCTTGGGTAAGTGTGGCAGGAATTTAATAAGCACTCACCTTTTGCGATTGAAGAAGCCACCGCCTTGCAGGAAATTGTTGCGCAGATTTACTTCGTCGTTCTGGTGATCATAAGCATAGCCATGGCATCGAGGGAGAGTGAACCGAGAAAGAAAAGAACATTTTGCAACAGTGAGTAATACTGCCAAATGGGTTTTGCAATCGCCCATCGACGGCGGCACATCTGTTGCAAATTTTGGCAAGCGTTCTGCGTTTGCAACAGTCCGTCGTCGTTGTGTCGGTCACATATTTATGCCGGCCCGGCCCGCAAAAATAGCTCACTTTTTGAATGACAAACACACACGCGACGCGATCTTTTGCCCGCTGGCAGCGGAAAACTAAATAAACAAAATTAAAAACACAAAAATATAAACCAAATCCGATCCCAATTTGGGCTGCTAAAAAGTGAAATGATTGCAGCGTGGCAGGGGGCAGAAATCAAAAGCTAAGTGCTTCACTAATTTGGCCAGTCGAATCGCTAATTGGTGACCAACAGACCCGTTGACGATCGGCGGACGTATGCCGGCGCGTTCTGTACAATTTATGTTTAATTGCGGACAAACTTGGACTCGCGACGGATGGGAATGAATCATTATTTACGCCGCCTTTTATCGGAACAACAGATAAGCCCGCTGTGGATACCAAGGGGGAGGTACACAGTATCGAGTTCACTGCCAACAGCGTCTAAATTCTAGTTCAGTTTGCTTTTAAACTAGAGAGGAGCTTTATGATTAATCAACATCTTGAAGTTGAAGAGAGTCCCCTGAAGATGGCAAGAGAGGAAGGTTCTCAGAAATGTAATGAACTCGATTTTTGCATTTTCTAGAAGCCAAAAGATTGATATATTACTTCAAATTATCACTATTCGATCTTTCAATAAAAATAACCGATTTAAGAATGAAACAGAATGGTTATTTTAACAGAAAAACAGAAAAGGGACAGAATTTCAACTACAAATACTAAATCTCGATTTAAAACTTACCCCGAAGAGCGATGAACCGCCGCCCTGCATCTGGGGCTGCGAGGGGCTGCTGGAGAGCGAGTCACAGGCGCCTCCCACCACCATGCCCGTATTGAGGCCCAGACCGTTGTTCTTCATGCCAAGCAGATGGGAGGTAGGCGAGGCATCGCCGCCGCCACTCGCTCCGCCGCTGGGGCTGTGCTTGCTGTGATGGAAGGACTGCAGGATGTCGTCCAGGGACTCCTCGTTGGCATTAAATCGCACGGTGATCGGTGCGGTGCTGCTCAGTCCAGGCGGCGACTTGGAGGCACCGGGCACACCACCAGCACCACCACCAACGCCCGCCGCATTGGCCGACGATGTGGGCGATGTGGCAGCGGATGCGGACGCGGACGTGGAGACGGACAGGTTGCTGTTGCTGCCGCTGGCACTGCTGGTGGCACTGTTGGCTGTGGAATAAAAAAACGAGTTAAGCATTATTAGAACCAAGGTGTAAGGGTAAGGCTGAAAGATCTTACATTTGTGTTTTCTAAAAGACGAACGGGACTGTCCCATGTTTTTGACGTTCACAATTTCGAAACAAATAAAGTGTATTAACTACTAACACTAACCCGAAAAAGTCATGAATGACGAGTGAAGCGAGCTACTCAAGCTCGAAAGCGAAACTAGACTGGTAAGTATTGCTATAACATATAACAATTTGACATAGAAATCAGGGAAAGTATGATAGTATCGCAAAAGTAAAATAATTTATCTAAAAAGCTTAGCAAGAATTATCGAAAAAGGATCGATAACGAGACTATTAGGAGCTGTCAAAAGCGATAGTATAATAACAATCGTTGCCTCTACTTTTTTCTAGTATTTGGTTTAGTAAATGCAATAGAGTTTGAAAAAAGTTTAGCTTTTACTACGATACATTTAGCGGGAACTGCATATTATTTTAAACACTTCAAATAACTTTTTGGCATATTCAGAAACTCATCTATAAATATCGTTACCAACACCAATGAGTTTTTAGTTCAGTAGAAAAGCTAAAGCTTGGAAAACTGAATTTTATGGCGATGCCTATTGGAAATTTAATATTATTTATATACTTCAAAGGTATTATGAATATTTTGTTCTTTTATTTTATTAAAGATAACCTATTTGGTTCTTTTTTATCATATTATTTTATAAATACAACTTGGCATTCTCCACTATAAAGAAACAATATGTGTTTCACTTTCTGTATCAACATGTCTCATAAAAGAATCCTTTTGAAAATCTATGTATATTATCATGCTTACTTAAGCAAATGAATAAAAATCTATTAATCCCAATTTTTAAAGTAAACATGACCCTTATCTACAAGATATAATTTGTTTATAACAAAGTTATAATTACTGTTTATAATCTATAATTTTTTTCTACGTATCTAACAACTTGTAATGACTCATACATATACTTTTCGGGAACTCGGCTTATCAATTTGATTTGGGTAAATTAGCTATTCCTTATCTTTTCCTATTTTTGTAGAACAGAAGTGAAACGTGCTTGTCGAGGAGTACATATCAAATTGTTATGATTTTAAATACGTGTAAAAACTTTAAGCATTTAAGCATTATGCCTCTCAAAGACCTTTCAAGATATCTTTTCTTGATTTTCTGGTGGAGGTGGACAGACACACTTACCCTTTGGTAACTTGAGCGAGTCCATGGTGTCCGCAGCAACGCTTTCTACGGCTGCACTTGGGCGGATCCGCTGCGCCTCAGTTCCGCTGCTGCCCTAGATGCCCTGCACACAGAAAGTGGAGCAGGTGGGAGTCGAGTTCGGAATCGGAATCGGAATGGGAATCCGGCATGGAAATCCAAGTGTCCAAAACATCAATCGGTGGCGGCAAATGAAAAGATAATGAGAGAGAGAAAGGGAAATGTTAGCGGGGCACATATAGTTGAAGCAACGATAGAGGTTCATCATATTTCCCGCCGAACACTTGCTCTTTTTTTGTTCGAAATGTCAACGCCATGCGTTCGGGGAAACGAGCCCCCTTGCTCTTTTCACCGCCACCTTCTACGCCCCTCGCAGCCCAGCATTGAGACCCGCACGTAATTGCGTTTAAAAATAAATAAATCGTACGGAAAAGCGAGAAAAAGCAAGCGCATCAAGCAGCAGCACCGACAAGGCAGCAATAGCTCTTTGACATTAATTTTGACTTTCCTATTTTTAAAACCCTTAATACATTTTTGCCGCTGCTGACCGTTTGGCCGATTGTCGCGTCGCCAGCTCATCACAAAATCATTCTAAAATTTTAATTTTTTCCCCCTCCAAGTTGAAAGTGAAATGAGTTGCACACTTTCAGCTAATATTAATATTAAGCTTAGCCAAAAATGAGGTCATCTAGACACTTTATAGTAATCGCAATTATATAGGTCAAAGTCAAGCCATTTTTAGCTGGAGCTTTATTATAGGAATTAAGGATAAAACGATGCAAAACTATTTATAAATGGTTATAAATATGGAATTATTGCTTCATAATCGGCAGAGAACATATAAATTCTTTTAGGTTTAAATAAAAATCATATAAGACCACATAAAATATCATAAGATTAAGTAAATGACAAATCCATTATTGATTTACTTCCTATCTAAAGACTAGTTCCCAATTAAGCTCGGTGTATAGCCAAGCAACTGACTGATTGCAAAGGGGGCACTGGTAATGGCGTTTATATGGGACGGCCCAACTTTTATGGCCAACAAAAAAGGGTACTATCGCTCGGCTAACAGCGAAAACGCCGCGATAAAATGGGCCATAAAATGTGCAGTGCGTGTTGCGGAGACGGCTGAAACATTGAAAACAAAACAGCCGAACAGCAATCAATCATATTATTGATAAAAAAAAAAAGAAAAAACTATAGTCTTGGCAAGTGACAGCACACAGCACACACTGTTTTGGGTTGTTATTTTTTCTAAACTTTTGCGTTTTGTGTTTTGTGCATGAGTAATAAATGCGAGTAGATATGGCCAGATAATGGGGTAGCGGGTTCTAAATTTGTAGCGCTATTCAAGTGAAAACATACGTTGGGGGGATTACAATTGATCGCTTTTCCAATTACAAAGCCACCCCCGACGGCAAATGATTTTCAGAGCCCGCTGCTGGCTGTTCCCAATGTCGGTCAAATATGCTGCCCATTTTGCATACGAAATATATAGCATATATACACGGGAAGAAAATAAGAGAAAGAAAAGAGGGAAGGCGTTTTTTTAATTAACTTTCATTTCACGAACAGATTAATCAGATTACCAGTCTTCTGGTAATAATAAACGTTGCATACTTTTTGGAGGACACAATTTAGATTTCAACTAATAAATAAAAATAAACAGACAAAAATTATATTGGGTGTCTTCTTAGTCTTGATTTAAATACTGAAATTAAATCAAATTTAATAGATTAAATTAATAAGACATTCGCTTTTTATTTCTGAAACACCAAACTTTCTTGTCATAATAATACTAATGTTTATGTTTAATAGTTATTAAATTTAAATGCACATTTTACAAACTATAGAAGTAAGTTATTGAGTAAAGAAGTGCCAAAAACTGTGCTATGACAAATAAATTACTCAAGTCGAACATTCTGTTGCATACTTATGCGCACTTTTTAAGGAGAAATTAAAACATGATTTATGGATCTCTTCTTTAATATTATTTTGACTTTTGATTGGAAAACACCAAAATTATCTACAGAAAATATCCAGTATTTTCTTTTTGTGTGTGTTTTGTGCTTTACGCTATCCAATATCTAGCGCTCACCGCCGACGTCCGCCGCCCGTCCCTGGACACGCACTTCATTTTGGGCTGAGCGACCGGAAAACGTCTATTGTTCGGAGGAAAAACAAAAAGTGGGGAGGCAGTGTGGACCGACTGCGGGCAGCGGGGGCTTAATTAGTTAAATGCGGAGACAACAAAATCGTTGTGCCAATGAAATGGCTCACTCGGGCATGAAAATTTCAACCGCAGGTGCCCAGTCCAGTCCAGTCCCAGTATCAGGTCCACTCCAACTCCATCCCCAAAAGAAAAAGGAGAAGAAGCCCTGGTAGAAGGAAAATAAAGCTGGCATAATCAATACATAATTTTGCCCTACAAACGAGACGACGAAAGCGACCCCCAAAAAACAGCCGAAGAAGAAACGACGACTGCGACGACGAACGCACAGCAATAACAACAATGACAGTAACGCCCCCGTGGCACACACACATACACACAACACTGGCACACTCGCAAACGCAAACACACACACACTCATTCGGACGGACACACACACACTTGAAAAGTAAACAAGTGTAATGTGCCGCCAAAAGCACAGACTGCTTGGCTCAGCTTCAAGAGAGCGACGACGGATGGGATTGGATTGGACTAGAGATGGGCCGATATTTGGATATCGGGGCATTCCCCAAAAATGTCACGAATGAGAACAGACGGACAAGATCTTGCTTGAATTATATTTTAAAGGAACTAAAACTTAACAAAACTTATGAACCCGAGGAAACATATTTCGATAAAGAGCTTTTACCTTAAAATATGACTTTTTTTGAAAATGAATTATTTAATGAATGCTAAGTTCTTAAAGAGGAGTTTTGGTTAAAAAACAAACGTATTTCTAAAATAAAAATTTCTCCGAAAAATTTGTCAATTTTTAATTAACAAATTTTAGTATTATTGATTACTTTCCTCACAGTTTTATTGAATTAAAATACTCCTTAGTTATTTGATCCGTAAAATCTGTACACAATTTCATTCCATTTATCATCATGAATAAATTAGCAAGCACTGACTTTAAAGGTAAACTTTTTGGGGATACTATGTTTTTAAAGGGAAGTAAACAGCAAAAATCGCTTAAAAACCCACCCCTGATTACGTGCAAGTGTTAATTTGAGAACCAGTTTATAACCTGCTCCCAACCCCGAAAACGCGAGCGAGCCCTTTGTTTACCAACTCTCGAGAGTGGGAAGAAGCCGCTCATCTCTGGGCGAGATGCAGTTAGTTGTGTCTGTGTTTAGTATCTGCAAACAGAATTTGGTTGAAAAACCCTTTAGCAAACGAAGTTTGTTTTTGTTTGCTGTATGCTTTATGCTGTGTGTGCCGCTGCTGTTTCTGTTACTTTTGCTGCCTCCCCTGCTTCGGTGCGTTGTGTGCACTTCTATTATCACGTCTGCAATTAGAGCCAAAGTAACTGGGCCAAGTTGCAGCAGCAGCAGCAGTAGCAGCTTTCAGCTTTTTTGCCCAGCTTTTCTCGCGTTTTCACGGGGTTGGAGAATTTTTAGGGGTTTATTGCGGCGTTTGCTTTGCTCCGCCGATTCGTTGCCGTATTTGCCAGTTGCCCCAGTTCCAATTGGTTACGTACACACTAGCAAAACGCACACTCACTCACTCACACAAACACTCGTACGCGTACACACGCACACTTGTGCGCACCTAACGGTAGATAATAATGCCAGCCCTGGATGAAAACTGGGGCAAATAAGCCAAGAATTTCAAATGTCAATTTTTGACAGGTGCTGTGTTGGGCACTGAAAAAGCGGAAAAACTAACCTTTAGCTGCCTCCCGAATGCCTTTTGCCTCTCTTCGCAGCAGCAGGAGAAGGAGCAGGCGCACGAAGATGAGGGGAAAACACGGATGGATACACGACGACGATGAAAACTTTCAGGTGCAAGTTTTTCCCACTGCGCCAGTGTGCGTGTTACATTTCCGGGGGTGCACAAACACACACACACACACACACGAGCACTCTCACACGTACACGCAGCCTGTGACGTAGATGATGGGTGCTACTCTTTTCGTGCGAAAATTCCTTTGAAGGATATATGCACACGCTTTAATTTCGGATTTTCATTAAGCTCAGAGCACTTCACACGAATTTAGCACGTTTAATTTCTCGACATCACTGAAAATTTTGGTTGAACAACGATTTAACTATTTTTGCACTAGTTTCGAATTAATTTCATTTCCAAATTGACTAAAAAGGGGCCTGTGTGTGCTCGCGTGTTATTTTGTTTTCTGTTTTCCTTGAATTTTCCCGAGCAGTCCCTTCCGCTAGTCAGCGACGACTAGATCTACAACAACATCGGAGTCGCCATCGATGTTTCCCTATCGGGGTTTTCATCGATATTGTTCGTGAGCCACAAAGGAATTTGAATTAACGATTTTATGAGCTTTTACACAAATTATTTTCCTATCTATCATTTATCTGTTATGTTCGTATGGCTGTTGAATTTGAACTTTTATTTTGTTTATATTAAATAATATATGCTTTTTATGCATTTAACTGTTTTAATTTAGCTTGCAAGTTCCTGGCGAATTAAAATATAAAAGATGGTTACAGCTGCTTGGCAGTGTTGCCAGGTCATCTGCTGCAATCGATATATCGATAACTTTACAAGGCCCTCCCCCTTAATGGGCAGGAAAATAAATAATTCCCCCCGTTATGCTGTAACAATTGTAGAAGCACTACAATTAGGCTGTAATTAAGAAAGATTAAAGATTACATAAAACACTCGGCTGTCTGGCAACGCCACAGCTGTTTGGCCCTCCAGGAAACAACAAAAGAAAACATAACGAATTACATAAAACTACATGACTTACAAGAACAACACCGTCCTCCAATGGTTCTTTGTTTATCTCCGCTTCTTTTTTGGCACAACCCCTTAACACCAACACACACACACACGCGCGCTGCGAATTGTTGCTATTATATTGTTATTGTCTTTGGTTGTTTTCGTAGCGCTGCGTTTCGATTTTGGCCGAGTTTTTAATTACAATCACTTTCGTAGAAAAGGCGAACCACAAAATATTCGCGCACCCAGAGTCTCGATCCCCGTGTCTTGTCTTTTTGTGGTAAATCGTGTTCTACAAAACTCCGTACATTTTTTTATAATTTTTTGTGTGTGATATTTTCTACAAATTTTCCGGCGGAGAACGAAGGCTACTCGGGTAAAAGCACACGACAAAACTCAGTATTTCGTCGCCTGCTGGTTGGTCGCAGCTTATTGGCTATTTGAAGTGTTGATTGCTGGATACCCTTCACTTGAGGAGACATATGCGAAACGAATTTTTATTTCGGTTCTTAATAGAAGTAAATTTTGTGGACTATGTAATTTATTGTATTTGCCAATTAAAGATGTGATATTTTTAATTTTCTGAAGGGAATCGACAAAATATGATTTAAATAGTTTGCTGATTTATGTTTCTTTTTAATACCCTACTTCGATATACTTACAGCGTAGTTATCGATGGTGCACAGCTGGTAACGCAAAGCTGCCACCTTTTCCTTATACTGAGCGCGGTTTTTTTAAAATAAATGATTATAAACTTATAAAGCGTTCATCAAGTTTGTGGTTTCTTTTCGTGTTTGTTTATCTGGTACAAAAATATGACTGCTTTCTTTGAGTCACAAAGAAATACTGATTATTTTTTTTTTAACTTTTTTAAAACAACGTATCTAAAAAAATGGGGGAATTTTTTAGTACACAGGGAAAAATATTATTAAATTTTCACCAAAGTTAATATTTAATATTTCATATTTTATAATTTCTATCCTTTTTCTTCCTATTTTAAAATGTTTAGTTCTAATAATGTTTAACATCTTAAAGCAACTTAATAAAATTACTGAGTTATTATAAATAAAAAACAATTAATCTTTCTTTTAAAGTTAAAATAATGTCAATAATTGTTTCCGTCTTAATCTTTGATTTGTTTATACTAATATGTATACAAATATGTTACTCATTGCAGAGCTTTTTTCGCTGTGTCTTTGTTTTCAAAACAAAGATGAGACCGGTTCTTGATAAGCTTTGGAGATTCTCAAGCACGACTTGTCTGACCGCTCATCGCAGTTACGATCGCGATTCTCACCATGGCGGATGCATCTCGTTACGCCGCCGCCGGGAGCTACAGCCTCTACTTGTTGCCCCTCGTTTTCCTCCTCCTTGGTCTTGTCCACGGATACGAGGTGCCCAAGGCCCACATCGAGGTGTTTTATCCCAAGGGATTTGAGGTCTCCATACCGCACGAGGAGGGAATCACATTGTTCGCCTTCCATGGCAAGCTCAACGAGGAAATGGAGGGCTTGGAGGCCGGCACCTGGGCCCGGGACATTGTGAAGGCAAAGAACGGACGCTGGACATTCCGGGATCGGAATGCAGCCCTCAAGCCCGGCGACATTCTCTACTACTGGACGTACGTTATCTACAACGGGTTGGGTTATCGCGAAGACGACGGGTCGTATGTGGTGAATTCCTACAGCGGCAACAACACTGCGCGACCTCCGCCCGTGCCCGTTGATCCCGGTACGTCTTGGCTTTCGCCCGACGATCCGGGCCTGGACATACGAATGGGCGGTTGCCAGAGTCCCAAGACCCAGGTCAATGGAGCCCCCACTCGGTGTGTGGGTCAACTGGTCTTCGTGGATGAGTTCAATGGCACCAAGTTGGACCCCAACAAGTGGCAGGCGGAGCGCAGGTTCTCTGGCGAGCCCGACTTTGAGTTCAACGTGTATGTGGACGACGCTCCGGAGACCTTGTGCCTGAAGAACAGCCAGGCTATTCTCGCAACGACCACTATGCGGAAGCTCTACAAAAAGGGGCCGGAGGGAAAACTGGACTTGTCATTGAATGACCATGTCTGCACGGGGTCGGCCAACACGCACGACTGCGTCCGTGACGGCAGGACGATAAGGGACGGTCTACCGCCAGTTGTCACCGCTCAGTTCACCTCCAAGCAGTCCTTCTCCTTCAAGTATGGCCGCGTCGAGGTGCGCGCCAAGATGCCGCGGGCAGACTGGGTGACGCCGCAAATCTGGCTGCAGCCGAAGCAGCACGTCTACGGAACGAGCGACTACAAGTCGGGCCAGATCAGGATCGCCTACACCCGTCCGGCCAATCGAATGTTGGATCTGTATGCCGCCGCCCTGCTGTACGCGAATGAGCCCCTTCGCTCCGCGAAGAGCTGCTTGAAAGCTGGAACCGGCGACACCTCCGAGGACTGGAGCGATAGCTTCCACATCTACACCTTGGAGTGGACGCCAAATCAACTGCGCTGGCTGGTCGATGGCAAGGAGTGGTGCGTCCAGGGCAGCGACAAGGGAGCCTTCAGCGAGACAACCGCCGGCGGTCAGCGACTGGTGAATGCCCAGAAGCTGGAGGAGGGCACCGGTCTGGCGCCCTTCGATCAGGAGTTCCACCTAACATTCGGCCTGAGCGTGGGCGGGTTCAACGAGTACCAGCATGTGGTGAAGGAGTGGAACGAGCAGTCGCCGCAGGCCCAAAAGAACTTCTGGAATAGCATCAAGCGACATCGTGACCAATGGATGGCCGAGGGTCAGATGGTGATTGACTACGTCAAGGTGTATACTTTGTAACCGGAAATGTTCTTCCTTAAAGATTACCATAAACATTTATTATTACAAAATTTAATTCCATTTAATAAATTTTCAATTATTTTAAAATTACGATATCATCTTTAAAACAAGACTTATTCTTCTCAAAAATAGACTTTCTCTTTCAATGTGATCCTGCATCAATTTATAGTTTTCGAGTGTGAGCAGAATAGCAGAAAAAGAGAGATGGATAGAGCGTGTGATAGCCAGAGATAAATTCAGAGAGATACAGAGACAGAGAGATTTATATCTCGTTCTATTTATCTCTTTTTATTTAAATTTGCTAGAGCTTTAAATTATTTTTAAAATTAAATACTCTCCACGGTATTTTTCCGTTATGCCTTTTGGGTATTTCCGAACAGTGTTGGGTTTTTTCCACCGCACTGCCAACGGTCACACTGACTGCTCACATAACCTGCTGGACTTATTTTGCCGAAAAACCACAAGTAAATTGTAAAATAGTGATAGTTTGTCAACATTCTAACTTAAAGTTGAACTACTCACGTACAGACACTAGCAAGATGCAGATCACTCGCCTCGCCCTGCGCCAGATCACCCGTCAAGTGCGTCTGCATCGCATGTACAGCGCCGCTGCTCCAGCTGCCTCCGTCTCAGGAGCGGAGAAACTGGTGCCACCGGCGCCGGAGGGTGCAGCCAAGCCACCGAATCCCAAGCTGGACAGCATAGTCAACAACATTGCCGCCCTCAATCTGTTGGAGGTCGCCGAGCTGAGCACGCTGCTCAAACAGAAACTCAACCTGCCCGAAACCGCGTTCGCCCCCCAGTTCGCCGCTGGACCGGCACGTGCTGCTCCCGCCGAGGATGAGGAGGAGGCGGCGCCCAAGAAGGTGCAGACCTCGTTCAAGGTGAAGCTGGTCAAGTTCGATGAGAAGCAGAAGGTGGCGCTAATCAAGGAGGTGAAGAACCTGCTGGAGGGCATGAATCTGGTGCAGGCCAAGAAGTTTGTCGAGAGCGCCCCGACCATTGTCAAGGAGGACGTGCCCAAGGAGGAGGCCGAGAAGCTGAAGGAGGCGCTGGCCAAGGCGGGCGCCATCATCGAAATCGAGTAGGATAATGCCCTGTTTCGTTTTTCTATTCTGCGTTTAGCTGCTAGTTATTGTTTTAATAAAAAGCCAGGCAACATTTGCTGTAAACTTAACAGAAGGGGTTTTTATACTTAAACTTTATAAAGAATTTAAAATTTAAATAATATTCAAGGATATTATATGCTCGATACGAAAAATTAAATGTGTAAACTTAACATTGTTAGACAAAATTATTGAACAGAAAAGTTATAAAAAATATTAGTAGTGGTTCTTAATTTACTCAAAAACCTTCACAGTTTTAGGAAGCTACAAATTAATTATACAGTTTAAACCTGCTTAATGTAACAAATGCAACATTTTATATTTAAATATTAAAGTTAACAGAGCCTTAACAGCTCAGCGCGACTGCAAACAGATCGGCAGTTGGCAACGCGAATGTTTGCGCTACACTTGCTACTTTCTACGTTTTGCCCTGAAAAACAATCCAAGTGTCAATCCACTTTTACCTTCCTTTTGGGATTAATCATTAATTAGTGAGCGGCATAGTCGCTGATTAGTGTTATCCAGCTAATTGGCGTCGTGCGAGGCGCGTTCTAGTAAATGCAGCGATCAGCGGCGCACTTACACACGCGCCGCTGCGGCCGTCTTTATCGTCGCGTTGCCAACCCAGCCGAAAAGTACCGTTACATCATCTGTAACCGAAAATCGAACGCGTTTTCGATTTTTATTTATAGCCACAAAATGGCATCCGCTCGAGCGGAAAGAAGATGCTAGACGGGCGCGTTTACAGAACGCCGGGTAAACATGATCGACACTTTCTTTTATCTCCGGCATTTCGGTGAAGGCAGAATCATGCGGCGCTGCACGCGTGCGCTCGGACCACGCAAAATTGGGTGCCAGGCATTTCTATCACTTTCCTCGCCCAGAAAAAAAATTCGGTTTGTTGTCGTCCAGAAGCGATACGCGTAAATTCGGGTAACAAATAAAGCCAATACCGGGGGAACAAGCCGCCCAACCGACCACTTCCTATGCGTGAGTGCTCCACATTCTCTCCCGGTCAAACGAAATAAGCCTCACACGATCTCTGAACAGGAGCGGAATCTGGAGCTCCTCGGGGAGTTACCAATTTAAAATTATAATTAATTATTAATTACTATTATAAGTCGTTTTTAGTAAATGCGGCAAGCGACTTCGACTTCCTTTTTTAAATTAACTCAAAGCTAAATTTGGGTTTTTCCTATGCTAATTTTAATTAACATATATTTCAAATCAAATATCTAATACAGATACTGACAGCCCTATTATATTTGAAGAAATTAATAAATCCACTAATTTGAACTACAATTTATTAAAGTAAAGAGAAAAATATAACCTTTATATACATTTTTTTTTTAATATTTAAAATATACATTGGCTATTTAGGGATATATTACTAGCAAGGGATTAATTTCTTAATATTTTTTAAGATATAATACTTTTCAAGATAAAATGAATAAAAATATGCATTTCAGAGAACTCCCTTAACCGCTCCTGGCCACAGTGCATGGCGCGTCGGGTTCTCTCAATTAGCACCTGCGCTGGCCACTGGCTTGGAGCACACTGTGCCCCCAAAACTGGGATCTCTGTCGGATCAGTCACTATTGTGTCACACGCGCGAGTGGACGTCTCTCTCACTGTCTGTCGAACGGTCTCCAATCCGTCCCAGCTCCGTTCCAGCCTCCAGCTAAGCTGAGAGAAAACCGAAAGTGATCCATTCATCCATTCATCATCATGTCTGACGGCAACAGTTCCTCGCGACTTTTGGCCCTCGTGGCCATCTTCTTCAGCAGCTACATCGTGGGCATCTACAGTGCGGCACGGGCCTCCAGTAGCTTGGTCTTGACTCCTGCTCCAAGCTATAATCGGACTTTGAATGATACTCTTCTCGAGGAGGCGGAAGAGAACTCCTCTACTGGCCTGGCGCGCAGCGGCTCTCGACATCCTCGCTGTAAGTTTTAGCTGGAAGAAATCGCAGCTTCAAGACCGAAGATCGAGCCGGATGAGTGCCGGTGGTTTGTTTTTCCATCGTGGTGGCAGTATGTGGGTCATGCCTCAATTATCACCCACTGTGCATGGAGTGCCGCAGGTGGATTCTTTAGTCTTAGCCGTCCTCGTGCCCTACAACTCGTCATTATTGGGGTCCGCTGGCAAAGGTTTCCAATTGCGCACTGCAATTTGTGAGCAGGGGAACCTCGCTAAGATGCACTGGCATCTGAATATTAAAAACAAGAAGTTGAGAATTAGTTGGAGATTAATTAAAAACAAGGGTATAGAAAGGAGTTCTAGTTGTAAAAGAGGATACTTCTTTTGTAAGAAAATCTTTAAAGTTAAATCTTTGAACATTACTAATTAAATATAACTTAAATGATCTTAAAGAGTTTTTCCATAGTTTTTGTCTATTCAAAAACATTTTCTTTAAATGTTTAAATTTATAATAGCAATAGTACTTTCTCCTTTTTCGCTATCGAAGTGCGCTTCTCTTAAATATTAAAAGTTTTCAAAGCCTTTAAATTAGAATATAATCCTTCTGGCTTTTGAAATGCATTTTCAATATATATATATATTTTAAATTTATTTCACGGCTCATAGCTAGTTCTCTGAATTTATAAAATACCTCAAGGTATTGTAAGGAATTTTAAGAGTTAATTGTTAATACTTATTTCGAGGTGTCTAGGAAAGTCCTTATGAATTTACTTATGGTTTGATTCAAAGAATTTATAGAAGTTTTACTGTAATATATATATTTTTAATTCTTAGTTATATCTTAAGGTTTAATTACTATGATAAAGGTTTAATGATTTAACATCATAAAATGCGAGAACACTTAAATACTTGTGTGCAGTGCCCTTTAAATGACTCTTTATTTCTATTATCTTTTTAGGGTTTCCGTTTTACACCATTGGCCGTTTCTCCAACGACATTTGCACGGGCAACAACCTGCTCCTGGGCACCTGCGTAATCAATGGGGAATGCTCGGACAACAGCGGCGTGGCGGCGGGCAGCTGCTCCTCCATCACAGCCCAGGCCATATGCTGCATTTGTAAGTAACTTTACAAATAGTAATAAGAAGCATTTTATCAGAGAGTTACGGTTTCCTTGCAGATCAAAGGTCGTGTGGAGCGAGTACCTCGTACAACAACACCTACTTCTACAACAGCAACTATCCGGCGCCATATGCGGGCGG
>VNJS01011942.1:0-17367 GCA_008042575.1 Drosophila watanabei | reverse complement strand
ATAAGATATTTTATAATTATTACTTACAGAAACTCTTTCTGTAATTAACACAGAATGCTTATATGTTTAAAAGTCAACCATAAATTTTTTCAAGCTTGTATTTTTGAATATAATTATAATTACCTCAGATTAATTTTATTAATTTTATAAAAATGTGAAGGTATTTAGGAAAATATAAGCACCATTTATTTTCTATTTATAATGTGAAATATTTTAAAGTAATTAATAATTAAGGAATTAGATAAAAAAGTTTAAATGGAATAAAATTACAAAACAATTATTTTAAAAGATAAAACCCCATTTGAAATGTAACAAAACAAAAAACGGCATTTCTTTTAGTCTCTACTTTATTTAAAGCTGTTTTAAATTTCCTCTTAAGGAAGACCGCCTGTACATGAAGCTCAAGTGAAAATGGTGGGAAAAAAGGGGAGCTAGGGCGGCGGCAAGTGTGCTGTTTGCATCATACACCGCAATGAATGAGTGCCCCATAATTGTGACTTTGAGTTTGAGGCGATGCCTCTTCCTCTGCCTCAACTTCCTCGCTTTCTTTTTGTTTTCTCTCTGCCGACGGCCATCTTTATCAGCCACCCCAACCCCCTTGGCGACGCCCTTCCTTAAACTGGTTTCTCTCACTTTTTTCTTTCTTTCTCGCGCTCTCTCTTGGCGCAGTCGCTCTGCGGCGGACAGAGACTCGCCGCTGATTGGTGGACTCTCCACTGGCGTTTCCATGGAGACTTTCTGGCCCCCATCTTTTTTCCCAAGGCAGAGCAGCCACGCCTAACGGAAGCGCTGCTTTCTCCGCTGCTTCCTTCGCTGCCGGCGTCGCTGCTGGCGGGGAAGAAAAACAAAATAAAACGCTGCCATAATTGTCGTTAATGCCAAAACCATGAATACTAAAAAGTTTTTACGAGCATAAGCTGCAGTCAACCGAAATTGCACAGTATGATGTTTGAATATAAACCAGAATACAAACCTTTGCGACATGAACGCTTTAATTAGCAGCATTTTTGATTAAATAAAAAGTTATGATCTGAAAATTGAGAATTTTTTGTTTAAGAAAATTGTATATCCTTTGACCAATTTCTATTCAGTGTATTTTACATAAAGAACGCGTAAAATACAAAGTATACATACATCATACACTATTTTTACATGGAGGATTTGTTGTGAATCTGGAAAATATGCTACATTTTCTATACGATTTACCTTACGTTTACGTGTTATGGTGAGTGTGGTTTAGAGCAGGCAGCCATTGTCAGGTAGCATATGGACGCCGATTGGCAGCTCGTGAACGAAAACATGGGCAGCACTGAAGTCTCGAGCAACCAGAGCTGCCAGACTTTCGAGTTTCGAGCCCGGGCGTTGCCAGAGTTTTTTCGAAATTTAGGTATATCGATGATGGACTAAACAATCGAGATATCGCGCAGCACAGAAACTATCGTCACTATCGATATTAGTATCGAGGCTTGCACAGCTCTAGCCAGCGGCTCAAAATTTAGAAAAATAGTTCAAAATAGTTAAACTCGCCAAACGATTCGATCCGATCCGTGACAGGCCGACCGCCGACGACGCCGCCGCCAAAAGTGAAAGTATTTGCATACAACAATTAACCGTCGCGGAGTGGGAGTGGGTCACCAGGAGGAAGAGGAAGAAGAAGAAGCAGAAGCAGAAAGAGGCGGAGGCAGACACAAAAAAAAAACCAAAGAAAGCAGGGGCGAAAAATCGTAAATTAAGTGCATTAATCACTGCTAAAAAGGTCAATTCGAGTTAGTTATAGTTTAGTACAACCACATACACATACGTCCTACGTCAGTGCAATTTATATAGTTAATATATGTGACGAAAATCGGTGTGTTCAGTGTGCGAGCGAGACAGCGAGAGAAAGCGAGAGCGAGCAGCGAGGCGAGGCGAGGCAGGAATATGGGCACAACAAAAGAGCGAAGAGAGCAGAGCGAGGGCGACGCCGCCACAGCCGCTGCCGCCACCCACACAACAACAACAGCAATAGAAACAACAAAAACGGAATCAGGAGCAGCCACGGTAGCCACAACAACAACAACAATTACAACACCAGCAACAGCAACCACGGCGTCGCAGGAAAAGAGCACGAATGCCGCCAAAAAGATTCGCCGCGCCTTCTCCTTGCCACGCAATCCCTTTCGCTGGTCACGTAAATTCAAAACATCGACGGCCACGGGCGAATTGGGCGAGGACTCCGGCACAACCGGATCCCGCAAGGATAACGCGGAGCGACGTGGCAGCCATACGGCCATATCGTCCTGCGTGGGAGGAGGACGCGGTCGCTCCGGCAGCATAGTATCCCTCAGCAGCTACGAGGCTCCGACCACGGTCAACGCCAATGCCAACATCAATGCCAACAACAACAATAACAACAACAATAGTAGCAGCAATGCAAACACCACCGCCAATAATAATAATAACAACAACAACAACAAGAGGACACGTGTCCTGCGTCGGTCGTCCTTCAGGAAGTTTTTGAACCGGATCGCCCAGCATCTGAGCTCCACGGTGAATGTAGTGGTAAGTTCCCCTTAAATACTAAAAGCAAACAAAAGGGTTTTTTTTTGTTTTTTAGAAGAACTCACCAGATATTTCAAGAAGACATTCGTACTCTGGGTTTATGCGTGAATCAAGATTGTGAATTACCAGTGAGGAATGATGTAAATTTCACAAGATATTACAAGACGAAATGTAATTTAATAGTGAAGTTCAGGATTTGCCATTGAGCAATGATGTAAATTTCAGGATTTGCCATTGAGCAATGATTTCACAAGATATTACAGGAAGAAATGTAATGTAATATTACGCAGCTTATGCGTCAGTTAATTCTGGAAAAAAACTATAAAGCACAGTACAAGCAGCAATAATTTCAATAATAATAATAATGATGGGTATATTTATACATACATATTACCTAAAATTTAATAAATAAATAAGTTGCCTTAATTCTTTATTATTTTGATCGAATAAGATGCAAAAATAGGCTGTCGTATTAATAATATCCGTAATAATCAATCCTATTTAGATACTTTCAAATAGGAACTATCGTATTCTTATTAAACAACCGAGTCCCCCTAATCAGTAATGATATTTACAATTAGAAAACCGTTCTATTCTATTTTTGTAATATTTGATCTGCATGCGGGCACAACAATAGTTATTGTGCTTAAATTAATGGCAAACAAGAAAGTGTGACAATGCCATGTTTGCTTATTGCAAGCTGTCCCTTGTTTGCAATTAAAGTGTGCGCATAAACGTAGTTCATATAGTTGCAGTGAACGTGTGCTTCACCTTTCTTTCTTTCTTCCTTTCCTTTCTTTCCCTTTCTTTGTTCGCTGTGTGCTTAGAGTGCAGCTTCTAATAGCTCGGAACTCTGTGCCGCCTTGCTCCGTACATGGCACTCCATATTCCGGGCTCCGTGCTCCGTGCTCCATATTGGCTCTTATCAGGGAAGCTGGCTGTGTATTTGTGAAAGGCATCGCTTAGTGCGTTATCGGCCGCTTTGTTTTGCTCGCGTTTTGTGCGTCTGCTCTTTGGTCTTTGTCACGGCAGCAGCCTCTGTCTCCGATTTGGCATCGTTCTTTTGTGGGCGCTGCATTTCGTGGGACTAGCACTATATAGTGCTAGTCAGCACTGGGCACGAATCGCCCTTTGCCACGTTTCACATGTTTTCGCTGTCACTTTGTTTTGCTTCCCCGTGCTGAGTCACCGCCTGCCCGGGTCCGGTGATAAGAGATACTGTGTGTATCGTGCCGAAAAAAGCGGCTTATTGGGACGGGACTTTGCCTTGGAGTTTCGGTATGGTAATCTATATAGATATATATGCATATATATATGGCATGCCACATTCTTTGTTCGCCAGCGGATAAAAAGGCCTTTGTTTACACAACTATAAATACATTGGATTGCGCTTTTTTGAAGTGTTTCTCAAATGTTCTACGGCAAAATTAACGATTACCATACGCGAGGACGGCGCATGGAAATTAATTTTATTTTTAAACAATTGTTGCTGTCTCATTATTATCATAATTTTTGTTGTTATTCCAATGAACAAAAAAAAAAAGAGGTTTTCGGATGGAGGACTGTAACTATGCAGGTGTAGGTGGGCGCCTTTTGTGTTCGCAGACAGCAATTGTTCAAACAATTTTTGTGTAAATGTTGCCAACATTTGTTGCTGTTACCAGCTCCCGACTCCCGACTCGCGCTATAATAAACAAACAAACAAACAGACAGGCAAGCGAGCGAGCAAGAGGCAGGCACTAAAAACAAGAGTTTTTCAGGTCGTGCGCTGCTGGAGCGAGACAACACAGTTAATGATGGAGTGCCTCGGGCTCGGAGCTGGGGCCTCTTCGCCGCCACTGGGGAATCCAACTCCCGGCAAGGAGAGGCGCAAGCTGACAAATGTGTGCCACGCTTTTGTCTCAGTTTCTTACGTTTCTTGGGGAAGAGGGGAAGGCATCAGCGACAACGACAACAACTGCCGAAGACAAGTGCAGGGCACAATGACACACCCCATAACCTCTCCTCCTCTGTCCTCTTTCAAGCTCTCTCTCAATCCCTCTCCACTCATTGAAGCTATAGGAGAAGCAATTCGTGGCTTCTGGAATTCAATTTGATCTAATAATACTTACTGAGGGTGTCCGAGGGTATAAGACAGTCCAAGTTCACTAAGTTGAATTATTTATATGGAAACTGAAGCTCTTGCTGTGTGGAGAATAATCTAGATATTTCACTTTGGAAAAGTTACAATGAAAAGTCTTTCAGAGCTTGCTAATCTCTACTTTAAAGTCAAGGCCTACTTTATTTTCTTATCATAGTTTAAGTTCCCAGCAACTATTCCTATTTCCCCCTTAAAGAAGCTCTACTGTCTCTGAGCTATTGCCGTTGTAATGGTTTGATTAATTGTAGAGGGCAAGACCTTATGGACGTAGTGCAGCTGACCTTTTTGGCGCTTTGAATTCCAGAACGATAACCGCATACGAAAACAGTTTTAATTTCATTCAAAAGCCAAGCGGCAATGGCGGGCGCTTGATATTGGGGTAATTGGGGGAGTGGAGCACGTGAAGAGCTCAATGAAAACTACTCAGTGTCTGGTGGTGTTGTTGTTGTTTTTTGCTGCTATTAAATCCATTCGAAACCGGGGAAGCTGCACTTTAACGAGAATTGGAAAGCTCAGCTTACTATATATTTATTTGCCAGTCTATATAATTGGGGTACAGACTTTTGGCCAGTTGTAGTTGCTTTTTGTCTGTCTGTCTGGGTTACCTTTTGTCTTTTTCTGGCACCTTTCACCGACAAAAGAAAACGAAACAGACGCGAAAAATGAAAAACTGAAAAACTGAATACCGAAAACAGTCGGTGGCAAAAGGCGATCAACAAGTCGGCACTACTTACTATAAGGTTGCGCCTGCTGTCTGTGAATAATTTCTTAATGACATTATGTGGCAATTGAGCATTGTTGTTAATGCTGTTTGCCGCTTCCAGCGATTACCTCATTGTAAACAATTGCTGTGATTTATGATTCACGCCGCTGGCATTTTGTATCTCGCTTCTTTCCTCTCTCGCAGCTTGCATTTCGCATTGATTATATTCAGAAGCCCAGTTTTGAATAACTGAAAAAAACACACACAACTAACACAAAAGCGGAAAAAATATACACACACACAACACAGTAGTTGTAGAGCGAAAAGCGGAAAAGCGAAATGCGAAAAGAAAAACGAAATCGCACGGCGAGAACTGGGAAAAAACAACAGCAACGGCAGCAATAATATGCCTTATTAAAGATTGCATGCCAAAAATTGCAAATGGCAACAAATGAATGGTGTGCCAGCGGTGCAGGAGGGGGGAAGAGGAGGGGAGTGGGTTTCGGAAAGAGGCAAAGCTATGGCGGAAAAGTCAAAAGTGACACTCTGTGTGTGACGATCTTAACAATAACAAGAAAAAGAACAACACGTGATGCAGGGGAGGTGCAGATGCACGCAGAAAAATGTTATTATAAGCTTTTATAAAAGTTTGAATTATAGGAATATTTTAGTTTTTAAATGTGAATTTTTAATTAGCTGTTTTTTAATATTTAGAACTATAATTTATTTCTTTTGTAAATTTATTTTTTTATAATAATTTTAATTGGACAGTTTAACTTCCCATTAGAACTGAGCTCCATTTTGATCCACATCCTCGATAGGTTGAAATCAGTGCTTATAATAATTGGTTACAAATAATAATAATTCTTTTGATTTATTTTATTATTTACCTATTTGATAAATTAATAATCAGTTTAAAATATTATCAATAATGTTGGAATACAAATAACAATAGTGCTTCAACGAATTCCCTTATATTTTCCATGGTAAATAAAGTTGAAAAGTTGGTAAGAAATGATATGTGATAAATTTTTAATAATGTCAAAAACTGAACACGTTTTTCTTAATAGAATTTTTTATGGAACTGTTACTATAATAAAAGAAAAATATATAAGATATAACCCTTAATCATTAAAGAAATCTTACAACAAACTTTATATAATTTTCTTAAAGACTAAAGAGCTCAGCACATAAAAATTCAATTTACATATATTTCCTTTGCCTCACAACCTTAAAAACAGTTCTTGCTGTCTAGCTTTTACCTTGAACTTACAAAGAGCAACCATATTCGAACTTTGATACAAAAAAAACTAATATGATCTCCAAGTATTAACAGCTGTTAATACATGTTTTTTCTCCCTGTGCAATCACATACAGTTTTGTCTATTTCCGTAAGCTTTGGCTTTTTATCCGCCCGCTAAATTGCGGTTCATGTTGTTGCTTGTCTAGTTCGGCGTCACTGCTGTACTTGTTGTTGTTTCTGTTGCACTTGTTGATGCCTAGATTAGTACGTAACAGCGTGTGCTTGCAGTTCCCTCCTCCAGAAGCCCCCGTCCCGTCCCGTCCCTTCACTGCACAAACAAGACCTCCACCTCCGTCACTGTTTATTCGCTTCTG
Organism: Drosophila watanabei; assembly: GCA_008042575.1. Lineage (NCBI taxonomy): Eukaryota > Metazoa > Arthropoda > Insecta > Diptera > Drosophilidae > Drosophila > Drosophila watanabei. The sequence continues at coordinate 10,366 of VNJS01011942.1, read as the reverse complement.
TTTGCTGATTTTCTATGATATTTCAAGTGCACGAAGAGGGGTGGCTTTCCAAGGGGGCAGCTACTCGCGATTTTGTTGTTTTCTATATATTTTTTTTTGTATTTCCGCCCCAGTAGTAGTTGTAGTTGTAGCAACAGCTCACACGTAACTTTTGCTGTTGTACAACGGTGCGAATTGTTGTTATTTCTATTGCGAATACTATGGCTACCTATTGTTGTTGCCTTTTTCGCTGGGATTGCCTCGCACGTTTTGCACTCGCCACTGCCTCCCCTCTCACTCTCTGTATCTGTATCTCTCTCTCCCTCCTTCGCTCAATTCGCTTTCAAGGTAAAATCAATTGAGATCAAACTAATTGAAAAAATGTTTTTCAGAATTTTTAGCCTTTGCATTTATTTTTGTACTTCCATGGCCCGGACCGCCGGCGCAGCGACGGCACGTTTATTTTCATAAACAATCATTTTGAAATTAACATTTCGGTTTCAAGGGGGCCACGCCGGTACATTGTATTTTATTGTATTCTTTTTTTTTCTTTTTTGGAGGGAGTGAAAAATTATGTTTTCAGCGCTTAGGCTGTCTAATTGGCCGTTACTCTTTGTTGTTTCTTGTTTAGTTAGTTTATTCGTGTATCTGTATATTTCCAGACAGCGGTAAAAAAAGAGAAAAAATGAACCACGTCATTCAGAGTTAATTACGCGCCTCTCAGGTCGCCCCATCGCCATGATATATGGCTATAAAGTCGCATAAAGAGTCCAAAAACCGTCATCAAATAGTCCACTAAGTCCACAGGGGCCTTCCCTCTAGCACTCATAAAGTGACCATATGAGGTACTACACAGAACGAAAAAGTAATGGGTCTTTTACACTCGATGAGAAAGTAATAGAGTTTTCTGTTCATTTTTATGTTAGATATGAAAAATGTTAAATGAGAAGTATTTATTTTATGCATGCGAAATTTAGGAGTCTTTATCAAATAAGTATTAGAAATTTATTAAGTATATTTATAGCAATTTCAAGTTATATATTAGAACAAAGAATGTATTTTAGGGAGCTTTATACTAGAAACCATGCATAAAGATCATCGAGAGTAGGTTCCATTCTAAGACAGAACCTATAATTTGTTACCTTAAAGATAACCTATAAGTATAGAGAATTTTTAAATTTTTTTTCCTTCTAAAAATTAATTAAGATTCAAATTAAAAGAATTTGGAGTTCACATAACGTGAAATTAAAAGACATTTCAAAACTAAATTTGAAAACGATTAATATACTTTTAACTGAATATACAAGATAATAAAAATTTGTACAGCTTCAAGAAAAACTATTACTTAATATCACAAGTTCTGCTTTCCTTCACATTTCTACTATATTTTTGTACTATACCATATTATACTGTTTAATACTCATTATAACCCCTCCATTTATTCTAACAAATTTCTCCAACTGTACCCAGGAATACACATACGAATGTGAGAAAATTTCCAAGTGAAAAGTACAAATTAATCGCTGGTCGCGTCTGCTGTCAAGCGTTTTGGCCTTGCCTTGAAAAGCGTGGGTCCTAGACCTGGCAAAAATAATACTTCGGTCCAAACCGAACGTCAGATATCAGTTAAAGTTGACAGAATTCATAGGGGCGAACAGTGCGGACCGTCAGTGTACGAGTGAGCAGATAAATCAAGTCAAAAACCTGAAATATGAGTTCGATTTAAAAGCTCAATCATTGGATTAATTCCAAGTGGAAGTGTCTGGTAGTGAATCATCTTAAGAATCCAGTTTTGCTAAAAACAATAACTCGGTTACGTATTTAATTTAATCATTAAGTGATCACGACACCCCGGCTGAATGAGGGCCATTAAGTAATGTCATGAATGAGAGCTGACTGTCGCAGAAAGGTTCTATTTGTTATTAATTACTCGTATCTGGAGAGTGCCCCCTGGAGGAGGAGGTGTTACACTTGCGTCGCGCACTGTATATGTAGATAGCACTCGTGTATCTGATAAGCGACGACGACGCCGTATCGCAAGGTGGCCTGATTAGAAGCCCATTGTGGGCGCAACCTTGACAGAGCTCGCGTTCGCGTTCGCGTTCGCATTCTCCGCCACGTAATCGCGCCCCTTTGGGAAGGGGGCGTGCCAGGGCCCAGCAAGGTGCTAACCGCGTGCGAGAGTCACTTGCATAACACAATAGATCTAATTAGTTTGCTGGGAGGCGGCAATAAAGCGATTGCCTCTAAACGGGGCTCGTTGCAACCATAAAGACAGCCAGCCAGCCAGACAGATGTTTGCTCAAGCCTTATTTCAAGTTCATATCTCTCTTTCTCCGCAATCCCAACTCATAAATCTCGGCGGGAACTGGAGTCAAAGATAATAATGGTGACGCGATCATAGGTGTCACGTGATCGTTTGGCTGGGCTTCGATTCAGCGAGAATCGAACCCGATTTCACGATTGACGAATGGCAGGCGATAATGCGAATCATATTGGAGCTATATATAAAGAGAGACCCTCTAATAATAGTCTGCTCGATTGGCCCATTAATGAAATGCCGTCCAACCGGTAGGAGAACTCTCTGTTAACTCCAGAGTAGCTTTTTCGATCTCGATCTCAATTGATCGATCCCACTCTCTGGACCGATTTCATTCATGCCCTGGCCAAGATCTCGCGGCGGTAATAACAGCCTCGTGGCGCAGCAATTATCTCCAATTATTTACAATTATTTAATAAAACGTAAGCGTAACAGCAGCTTATAGATACAGATATATAGTAGATATCTGCAGCCGGTGCCAGTGCTGGTTATTACGTAAAAAGACACAAGCAAATACCTAGAGTGCAGTGCAGTATTGTATTTATAAGTTATCTGGTCCGCTGGGCTTATCACAAGAGCTCGGCGCAATGGAATTTTTGCCGCCGCCTGAAACGAAAAACAAAAAGCAAAAAAGATGAAAAAATAACACACAAAAAGGCTGGCAAGAATTCGAGAAGCGGGCATAATAATTCGATACATCAAGTTAAGCGGAATACGTTAATGTAAACAAAGCCTGGGGGATGGACTAGCGCTGGCCCGAGGAGGCGACACTTGATACACAAGGAAAAACATTTGGGGCCACTTGGCCTGGCCACTCGATTCCCGCTGTATACAAACAAAAGGCGGAGAAATTTGCTTAAATTTATAAATAATAATGACGATGATGATAAAATTGCCGGCGCAAATTGAGACAAGTGGCCCGGGTATTCTATGGCTCTTTGCGTTTCTGGCTCAATTAACCGAAAGCCGAAAGCCAGGGGAAGATGTATGTAGAAATGGCATGAGAGGCCGGCGAACAACGCGGCGTATGCGCAACGTCTCGAAGTCTGCTCCGGCGTCTCCAGCTGTGTGAGAAATGCTTCGCATAGCGGCCTGACCGCCGCGATTAGGTCAGCGCAGATATATATATGTATATATATAGATAGCAGCCAGATCTGGACATGCGTTGGTTCACAAATTCCACTCAATTTATTCATTGAGGCTCTGCTTGTAGAGGAACCTGGAACCCTGCCTCTTTTCGCTTGCTAATCCGGGGCTTGGGCTCAGCTTACATCATGGTCGGGCTTAATATAATTGGGTTTGTCTCTAATGAGCTGAGCTGCTTAAATTGGGAACCCTTTTAGCTTAGCGCGGCGGCGCGCCTCTTAATTATTAAGTAAAACAGCTTTTTGGGCAACCAAGGTTAAGGCTTTAAACTTAAGTTTTTCGGGAGGAGAACGGAGAGCCAAGTTCGTGCCCTTTTCCAGGGCATCTTGCTATTGTCACAGAGGGGGAAACCACTCGAGAGCAGGCACTTGGCCGCCATTCAATATGGTCACTCGCTCACTCCCCCGAACACAATACAAATGGCATTTGTTTGATGCAGTCAACGTCAGTTCAATGTCAATTTGCCAGCCAACAAAAGCAACAATTATCCAAAGACAACGTCTCCTCCTCATCCTGCGTTTCTGAAAACAACATCGCAGAATCTGGGCTAGGGGAATGGGTTCGGGTTTGGGTTTGTCATGGTTGGTGTCACTAAGCTTAAGCGAATGAGACAACGAAATCCCGGCTAATGTCTTGGGAACTTTTGTGCTTGCATATCTGTGCTAACTGTCACCTGGAGACGAACTCCCCACAGCTAACTGAACACTCCTCTTTCTCTCTCTCTGTCTCTCCCGCTTCATCCGGACCGCCGCATCTTCGTCTTAGTCGGAGGAGCACAACTCGCCCGCGAACCGCATCGCCTTCATAGATATCGTGCCATTTTACACCGGATGCTGGCGCAGAAAAGAGGTACCCGAAATCTAATCAGTGGGCTAGAGCCTAGCCTAGCCTAGTCTCCTCCTCCTCCTTTTCCTAGTGTTATGAGCCCTGCCCTGCCCACACAGAGATTTATTTCCCTTTTGGCCAATTTACCATTGGCCGCTTGCTGATTTCTTTGCCAGTTATTTAGCTTTTTGTTTCCTATCTTGCGTGGGTTTTCGCTTTCAAAAAACCGGCTTTTGTGTCTTCGATTTGCGCTTCTTTCGGTCGCTTGTGTTTTGCCCACTTTTTTTTTAAGTTGTTGTTGTTGTTGTTTTTGGCTCTATTGAATCCATTATTTGCTGGCTTTTTGTTTAATATTTTGTTGTATTTCTTGTTGGTTTAACACACACACACTCGCATATCGTATATCTCTCAGCTGGCATCGATTCGCGCGAACGATGACGTTACCTTATTTTGCCAGAGGCTTACTCATCTCTTGTCCGCTTTCGTCACCATATTTTCTTGCTGCATTTCCTAGGGAAATCGGGAAATGTGTACATAAGCCCACTAAGCATTGACCGCCCTGCAACCAAGAGGCAAGGGTGACCTCCAGCTATGGAATGAATGCTTCGTTTCGCGGCTGCCAATTTCATAATCCACAAAATTTCATTGCTAAACGTTAAAGGCACTCGTGTGTTTCCAGAGCGTGTTTATAATATCGTAAATTCATATTCGGACGCCGCTCCAGTTGCACAAAGGCCCAGAGATTGCAGTGGGAACCACCCCAAGCAAGCACCCCATTAAGAGCTGGATTGTATTTTAATTATTATTTCTTTGCTTTAGTTTTCGTAGGAAATATGTATCTTTACTTGCTTTTATTTTGTTTTATGGAAAATTTTGGTTTTGTTGAGGAATTCCATTGGGCAGACACACCTCCTCCGAGATCCCTATTAAAGCAATTTCGATTTCTTTAATGATTAACACCGAAATTTTCCAGACGATTGAACCCAAACACACCCCGTCCAGGTTTACCCAGCTCCTTAGACCCCTTGCTTTACGTTACGTGTACTCCTAATTGGTTCATTAAATATATATCGAGCGAATTTCGCGGAAATCTTTGACTCATCTGCATATCATAAATGCCCGCTAAACGTTTATTATTTACATTTTATTAGGAGAGTATTTTGTTGTCGAAAAGACAGACTGCCAGACAGGCCTTTCTTTTTTGCGGCTTGTTTTCTAAATTCATTTCTTCATTTATCGCAAATTGATGTCGGCGAGCTGCGCTAAACCATTTTTAATTGGCAGCGAAATTGAAACCCAATTGGTCCCCCACCCAACCACTGCACTCCGGTGTGATCTGGAAACGAGTTTCTTTGGAGCTGCCAATTTGTACTCCCCAGCAACTAACACGGTTCTCTGTCTTCCCCTTTAGGCGAACAAACATGGTCAGGGATCTGCAGCAGGAGCACCGGGCAGCGGGGAGCGAGTGCCACCAATTGGCGGCTATCAGTGGCCGCCGGACCAGACGCCTGGCGTGATGGGACTGAAGAACCATGGCAATACATGCTTCATGAATGCGGTGCTGCAGTGTCTCAGCCACACGGACATCCTGGCCGAGTACTTTGTCCTAGACCAGTATAAGGTAAATATAAAGATCTTAAGACATCCGAAAAGATCTCTAATCCCACTCTCCCTCCCTCAGGCTGACCTCAAGCGACGCAACAAGATCAACTCGCGGAAGTTTGGCACCAAGGGCGAGCTCACCGAGCAGCTGGCCAACGTGCTGAAGGCTCTGTGGACCTGCAAGAACGAGAGCGATCACAGCACCAGCTTCAAGGCCGTGGTGGATCGATATGGCACCCAGTTCCGCAGCTCCACGCAGCACGATGCCCAGGAGTTTCTTTTCTGGCTGCTGGACAAGGTGCACGAGGACCTCAACACGGCCAGCAAGCGGCGCTACAAGAGCCTCAAGGTGGGCACAATACCAAGTTGGATACCAAGATCGCGCCTAACGCATTCTCTTCCCTGTTCCGCGCAGAACTCGTACGGCCGCTCGGACGAGGTCATTGCCGCCGAGACGCTGGCCAATCACATTCGGTGCAACAACAGCTTCGTCCAGGCCGTGTTCCAGGCCCAGTTCCGCTCCTCGCTCACCTGCCCGCGCTGCGAGAAGCAGTCCAACACCTTCGATCCCTTCCACTGCATCTCCGTGCAGCTGCCGCAGCTCACGCAGCAGACGATCTTCGTCACGGTGGTCTACATGAAGCAAGTGCCGCGCCAGGTGCGGATGGGCCTGCGAGTTCCAGCCGGATCGCCGATTGTGGCCCTGCGGGAGCAGCTGCAGACGGACACGGGCATCGATGGGGCCCGCATGGTGCTGGTGGACCTGAACGCCGAGGGATTCACGCGGGTCTTCTACGACACCCAGCCGGTGGAGACCCTGTCCAGCATCGAGACCATTTATTGCATCGAGGTGCCGGAGGCCACGCCGGTTCCCAAGACCTCCACTCCGGCTGAGGCGTCAGATAAACCAGCTGCCGCAGCGGCAGCTACTCCTGCTCCGGCCGCAGCTCAAACGCAGGCGGACCTGCTCCTTCTAGTGGCCAACGTGTACCGAGCGAAGGACGGCAAGGATATCACGCGCTTCGGAGCTCCGTTCAGCATGAAGGCGCCGCGTGATTGCTCCTACCAGGACCTGCAAAAGCGGATGCTACGCGAAATGGCGCCGCTGCTTAAGCCGGAGGTCTTCTCCTACGCCACGCCGCCAGCCGAGATGTTCCGGATACGCCTGCAGGACCCCTCCGCCGATCCGGACACCTATCTGGAGCAGGTGGAGCATCCGCTGCTCACCGAAATGATCGACATGGCGCTGTCGGTGCTCTCCTCGGAAGCAGGACCGCAGCACATCAAGCTGCTGTTGGAGTGGAGCTCGCCCGAGGAGCATTTCCTCAGCAAACAGCAGGACGTCGAAGAGGCTGTTGTGGAGCACGAAAGCGTGGCCAGGCTGAGTGCCAGCAAGCCGAGTGACACTGCCTCGCTGACCCTGGAGCAGTGCCTGGAGCACTACACCAAGGCGGAGACGCTGAGCGCCGAGGACGCCTGGCGTTGCCCGCATTGCCAGCAGTACTTGCCCGTGGTGAAGACGCTGGGCCTGTGGTCGCTGCCGGACATCCTGGTGGTGCACTTCAAGCGCTTCCGCCAGCACCAGGCCAAAGGTCCCCAGGCGGCAAAGCTGACCACCATGGTCAAGTTTCCGCTCACCGCCTTCGATATGTCGCCGCATCTGGCGCGCGGCGTCCATGAGAGCGCCAGCAGTTCGCTGGGAATCGGAGCGGGACTGGGTCTTGGCCTTGGCTCGAATCCCTGGAAACGTGGCCGCTCCGGCGACTCGCGCTCCTCCACTCTGAACTCGCGCTGCGACCCGAAAGACACGCGCTACGATCTGTACGCCGTGTGCTACCACCAGGGCGATACTCTGGAGACGGGCCACTACACGGCCGCCTGCAAGAATCCCTACGACCGGCAGTGGTACAAGTTCGACGACACGCGCGTGAGCAAGGTGCCCGAGGATGCCATCGAGCAGGACATCATCAACAACGAGGCCTACATGCTCTTCTATCAGCGTCGCAGTGTGGACGCCGGCGAGTGTTCCGGCTCCAGCTCGAACTCCGGTGATCACTGGGTGTCGCGCATAGCACCAGCGCCCTCGTCATCGGCCTCCTCCACTTCTGGCAAGGAGAAAGAATCGGTGAAGCTAGAAACTAGTGAGAGCAACGAAACACCAGCGGCAGCGATGGCCGAAAAGGCTCAATCCAAGCCGGTGGATATACCCAAAATCTGCAAGGATAGAGATGAAGGTAAGGCAACTAATGATGGTAATATACTGAGACCCTTTAACCCTTTGGTTACATTTTAGTTATCGAAGAACCCACGACTGCTGCCCAGGAGAAGCCTTCGGAGGCTGTCCATGAGCTCAACATTGAAGAAATCGCCTTTGCCGATGCCGATGTGGATACCAGCTTAAGTGAGACCAGCAAGACCGAGGCAGTTCCAGCAGCAGCGAAGGATGAAATCCCAGCAATGGCCGTAGAAGAAGTCACTCCCATATTTGCCATGGACGAAGATTGTTCCGATTTGGTGGAGCCGGAAGAGAATAAGAAGGAGGAGCCCGAACCGAAAGAGGCCATGATATCGGAAGTACCCGCTGAAAGCGAACTAACCGCCGAGGCCAAGACCAATGGCCATGTGAGCTCCTCCTCGAGCTCTTCCTCCTCCCAGAGCTCACTCTCATCGCGCTCCTCGCCGAGATCGCTGAGCACCTCGGTGACGGCAGCCTCCACGTTGCAAAATAAGTTCAATGGACATATGAGCACGCCCTCGGCCATGTTCAATGGCAACGGCAATACGCCGCAGCTCTCCTCCAGCCTGCAATTGTCACGGCAGGTGTTGCAGAATCACAACTGGCAAGGATCCAGGAGCAGCGTATCGGCGGTGGAGAATGCCACGCATCACCAGCAGCAGCTAAGCCTGCGACACTCCTTCTCCACGAGCTCCAACTACACGGAGACGCTGTCGTCGCTGCTGCGCAAGACGGCCAACACATGCAGCAAGGACACGCTGCTGCTGATCGACCAGCAGGGTCACCGTCATCCGGCGGGACTCATAGAAGACGACGATGATTCATACATGGGCAGGTCCCTATGGGTAAGTTCAAGTCTTACAAGCTGAGTGAAAGATTTCGCATTAAATTTATCATTTTGTGTTACAGATCTCCCCGGTGACGCCACACAAACTCATCACCGTTTCACCCAAGAATTAGATGCGATATTATGATCCAGGGAACGGAGCATAGACAGAAAAGCGATACCGAAACAGAAACAGAACATACACAAACGCACTATATAGCTATAAGCCTAAAGTTTACTTTATATGATATTTGGCGAGCGAAGGAGAAGAAGATGTTATACAACTCTGTTTACTTTTAAGATACGTACTCATATATACGATAGTTGCAATATTGCATTAAGTTTGAAAAGTTGACACGAAACTTGAGTAGTAAGGCAGGATGAGGAGCCCGCCCGTTACCGTAGCCGTAAGCCCCACGATTATTTATTCAACGAGGATTTGTTTGTTTATTTCCCCTAACGAATACATGGACACATTGCTTTGATATTTATTAAGCCAAAACAGTGAAGAAGAAGTACAATTTTATTTGATTTAGTTCCCCCGTTCGCTTGTATAGTTCTCAAAACCATTTCTGACGTAACGATGAAGTGCTTGGCATACCTAAGTTTAGTTTTTTGTACGCGAAACCAAGTTTCAGACTACAATCTATGCGGATAGTTATAGACCTAGAACCTAGAACCTATGTATATTCTCTTTAATTACTTGATTTCTTTTACATATATATTATATTTAATCTATTGTAACTTTTTCACAACCACATATACAAATCTGGCACAACTGCAGATAAGATCTTCTTTCGATTCTTTCGATGTCTGGCTGCGTTTGTGGGGCGTTTATAATGCGGATCTATATATACAAACAAAAGATATATACACACATATATATATATTACTTTATGAATAATGTATTCTACATGTAGAAGAAAGCATTACACCAAAACACACATTATATTGATAAAGACTCTACGACATTGTTTTCTGCAGAGAGAAGGAACTTTATTACGGTGTAAAATGTTCACAGTGTATTCGTAAATAAACGTGAAGTTGTTGGATATGAAAAATGATTTTTGGATGGGGAAAAGTAGAAACGAGGAAGGGAGGGAAATATCATATATGGAAGGAGGGGAAAAGGTATATAAGAATGACATTTAATTGACATAAATCTGATTTGTTAATATATTTTTGGCTTACCATTACAAAAGGCTACTGTATACACACTTTGGGCCCCGAAGTTGTCTGCATTTCTTGTTGGACTCGATGACAGTTCCACTCCTTACAGGTAAAATTAAAAAGTTGGCTGTTTTTTTAATTATTTTTAAGGGAAATATGATTCCCTCTAGCACCTTTTATATAACCCGCTCGATTTTACATGACTTCCGGGAATTTCTCGTAATTTTACACCCCTCCAACTCCAGCTTGTTCCGCCCGAAAG
>VNJS01011938.1:0-11411 GCA_008042575.1 Drosophila watanabei | reverse complement strand
TGCCACTGAGTGACAATCTCGGTCAGTTCCTGTCTGGTTCTTACAAGCTTCATGACGCATCCCGGTTTGCAGTAAAAGCGCAGGACAGAGGACCACCCGGTCTGTGCACGATTGCCGGGAAATCCACTGTCCGTCCTGGGCCGTCTTACTGTGTTTTCAGGAATGGTTCCAGCAGCACACGGTCTGCCGGGCTGAGCCGGTCTGCCGCGGTGCTCGCCTGATGCCAGTAGGGATAGAGCAGGGGAGGCTGGCTGGCCTGATTAAGGCGGTTGAGTTGGTCTTCCGACAGGGTGAGTTCCGCGGCTTTCAGGTTGTCTTTCAACTGCTCTTCCGTGCGGGCGCCCACAATGACGGAGGTAATGGCCGGGCGATGCATGGTCCATGCCAGAGCGACCTGCGCTGCGGAAACGCCATGCTCTTCCCCAATAGCAAGCAGCACTTCCACAATATCAAAAAGCTTTTCCTTGTCATGCACAGGGGGTTCGCCAAAATTTTCAAGCTGACGCCCTGCGGGTGTTGGCTGGTTGCGGCGATATTTGCCGGAGAGCAGGCCCCCTGCCAGCGGGCTCCAGACCTGTACGCCAATCCCCTGATCCACAGCCGCGGGCAGCAGTTCATACTCTGCATCGCGTGCCTGAAGTGAATAATAAATCTGCTGGGATACCGGGGCGATCAGCCTGTTGCGCTCAGCAACGGACAGCGCTTTCATCATATGCCACGCGGAGAAATTGGAAACCCCACTATAGCGGATCTTTCCGGAACGGGTCAGCGTATCAAGGGCTTCCAGTGTTTCATCCAGTGGGGTCTGACCATCCCATTCATGCAGATAATACAGATCAATATGGTCGCGGCCGAGGCGCTTCAGGCTGGCCTCACACGCGGTAATGAGATGCAGGCGGGAGGAACCGGCCCCGTTTGGTCCGTCCTGCGTGCGGAAGCGGGCTTTGGTCGTGACCAGAATTTCCTGCGAGCGCCCTTTCAGGGCTTCCCCCAGAATAGTTTCGGATTCCCCGGAGGAATAGATATCCGCCGTATCAAACATGGTGATGCCCGCATCCAGGCACAGGTCAATCAGGCGGCGCGCCCCGGCTGTGTCGGTATTCCCCGTCTTTGCAAAGTCCCCTTTGCCTCCAAATGTCATGGTGCCAAGGGTAAGGGCAGAAAGACGCAGGCCAGACCGGCCAAGTTGACGATACTGCATGAAGCTGTTCTCCGTGTGGGTGAAGAGTGAACGCGGATGACCGTTTTGAACTGGCAGTATAGAGGGACGTTTTCAAGGGTGTCAGGGCGTTCACTCTGTTTTGACAACCACCGGAGAGCCTGCTTAACAAAGGGCAGATGGTTCCCGTCAGGGGATGAAAAGGGAAGTACGGTGAGAACCCTTCTGTTTCTTGGCCGTCGCTGCCCCCGCAACTGTATGTGACATCAGGCGTGTTTTCCGCACTCTTGTTTTGGGAGTGCTGACCCACTGGAGCGTGCTCCGGGAAGGGCGGAAACAGGCGGAAACTGCCGGAGCGCCGGGGTTTTGTGTCATGAGCCAGGAGACCTGCCATCTTTGTGCTGAGTGTCATGTCTGGCGGGGTGTCCGGAGCGTGATGGTGCGTTGGGTCAACGCGCTACTGTCTGGTTTGTCCTGATGGCCTTGTGATGAACACCCCCATGCGGCCTTGCGCTGTGTGTTGACTGAAGGGTGTTCATGTCTGCCGCGTTTTCTGCCCCTGTGGTGAAGGGATGGTGCCCTGGTCTGTTTGCCCCGATGCAGGCGGCGGATGGCTGGCTGGTACGTGTACGCCCGCCGCTGGGCCGGATAACCGCAGCGCAGGCGCACCTGCTGGCCAATGTTGCGGAGCAGGACGGCAACGGGCAGATCAGCCTGACCAACCGGGGAAATGTGCAGTTGCGGGGGTTCGCGCCGGAAGCGGCCCGTGCTTTCCCGCAGCGGATGGTGGCGGCTGGCCTCGGGCAGGCAGACCCGGATGCTGAACGGCGGCTCGCGCTTCAGATCTCCCCTCTGGCAGGCGTGGACCCGGCCTGTGCGGNTCCCACTCTTTCAGCTTTGCCTGATAAATTCGGGTTTTGCGTCGATGGTGGTGGGTTTTTCCCCGTTGGGTCTTTGCAGGCTGATATCATGCTTCAGGCTGTACAACATCCGGCTTCTGAGCAGGGCGACTGGTGCGTTGTCTGTGGTGAGGGCTGCTCAGAGCCGCAGGGTTTGTCTGAGGCTGTGCAGACGGCTCTTGCATTGGCGGGTGCTTTTATAAAATGCCGTGAGACCATGCGCCCTTTGCGAGTTCCTGCTGTTGGCCAGAGACTGTTTGCAGAAATCGGGGTTGCATGGGCGCCCCTTGTCAGAACAGAGAGGCAGCACGGTCGTGCGCTGGTTCAGCGGGCCGGGCCTCTGACAAACCATCTTTATGCAGTGGCTGCGCCGCTGGGGCGTCTGACAGCAGCAACGCTGCGGGCCTGTGCAGATGGTGCGCAGACCGGTGACGGCATTTTGCGTATGACACCGTGGGGGAGCCTGATTTTTGGCGGATTAAAGAAAATGCCGGAAATTTCAGGGCTTGTTATGCACCCAAATGATCCGCGCCTGCGGGTCTATGCCTGCATTGGTGCGTCAGGATGTGGTCAGGCTTCCGCCGACACAGGGCGACTGGCGCTGCAACTGGCGCCGCTTTTGCCGGAGGGGATGGAGATGCACGTCTCCGGGTGTGCCAAAGGCTGCGCGCATCCGGGGCGTGCGACAGTCACGCTGGTTGCCGGGGCGGAAGGATATGGCGTGATCCGGAACGGGCGCGCAGGCGATCAACCCGTCTGCGTTGTGCCGGAATGTGATGGTGCAAAGGTGGTAAGACAGGTTCTGTCTGAAGGAGATGTTAAAAATGCAGCCTTATGATTATATCCGCGATGGCGCTGCCATTTATGAACGCTCCTTTGCGACCATTCGCGCAGAAGCTGACTTAAGCGGTTTTTCCACCGAGCAGGCCCAGATTGTCGTCCGCATTATTCATGCCTGTGGCATGGTCGATGTAGCACAATCCGTGATGATGACGGAGGATTTTGTCTCTTCCGCAAGAAAATCCCTTAAAAAATCCTGTGCTGTTCTGTGTGATTCCGAGATGGTGGCGCATGGCATTACCCGTGCGCGTCTGCCTGCGGATAATGCCGTGGTGTGCACCCTGCGGGATGCGCGCACGCCAGACCTTGCGCGGCAGATTGGCAATACCCGGTCAGCCGCAGCGCTGGATTTGTGGGGGGGAAAGCTGGCCGGGGCCGTTGTGGCAATCGGGAATGCGCCTACAGCTTTGTTCCATCTTCTGGAACTGCTGGATGCCGGTGCGCCAAAACCTGCGGCTGTAATTGGTTTGCCAGTCGGCTTTGTCGGGGCGGCGGAATCCAAGGAGGCCCTTGCAAAAAGACATGATATCCCATGGCTGGTTGTGCACGGGCGGCTGGGGGGAAGTGCGATGGCCGCGGCGGCTGTCAATGCGCTGGCGAGTGAGGTGGAGTAATGGTGCGCGGAACGCTGCATGTGGTGGGCGTGGGGCCGGGGGACCCGGACCTGATGACGCTGCGGGCTGTTAAAACCCTGCAAGGGGTGCCGGTTGTGGCCTATTTCTGTCGGCATGACACACAGGGGCACGCGCGCCGCATCGCACAGGCGCATATTGCTGCTACAACGCAGGAAATACGGCTGGCTTATCCGTTTACCACCGAAATTTCCGTCAAAGACCCAAGCTACCATACCGACATGCATGCGTTTTATGATCGCTGTGCGGAGGATCTTGCTGCGGTTCTGGAAGAGGGGCGGGACGTCGCTCTGCTGTGTGAAGGGGACCCTTTTCTGTATGGGTCCGCGATGTATCTGTTTGACCGGCTGCATACTCAGTTTGAAACTCAGGTTGTGCCCGGTATTTCCGCCATGAGCGGTTGCTGGTCTCAGGCGGCGCGCCCGATGACGCACGGGGATGATGTTCTGTGTGTTCTGCCTGCCACCATGCCGGAAGAGGCTCTGGTGCGCTGGCTGGACAAGGCTGATGCGGCGGTGGTGATGAAGATTGGCCGGAATATGCCAAAGTTACGGAAAGCACTGGAGCAGACAGGCCGTTTGCCGGATGCTGTCTATGTAGAGCGTGGCACGCAACCGGAGGCGCGCTGTCTGCCATTTGCGGAACAGGAAGGACCTGCGCCCTATTTTTCACTGGCGCTGGTGCCGGGCAGAAAGGGCGTGCGATGACGGGTTCTGTCAGCATTATCGGACTTGGGCCGGGGAATGTGCTTCAGCGCACACCGCAGGCGGATCAGGCGCTGAGCCGTGCGACGGATCTGGTGGGATATGGCCCCTATGTGCAGCGGGTGGAGGCACCGGCCTCCGTGGTGCGGCATTGCTCGGATAACCGGGAGGAACTGGACCGGGCGCGGCACGCGCTGGAACTGGCTATGCAGGGGCGGCATGTCGCGGTTGTCTCCGGCGGAGATGCCGGGGTGTTCGGCATGGCCAGCGCAGTGTTTGAAGCTGTGGACCATGGTCCGCAGGCATGGCGTGCGCTGGATATTACGGTTGTGCCGGGTGTGAGCGCGGTTCTTGCGGCTGCCGCCCGGCTTGGGGCACCGCTGGGCGGTGATTTCTGTGTGATGTCCCTCTCTGATAATCTCAAGCCATGGCAAGTTGTTTTGCGCAGGCTGGCGCTGGCGGCGGAAGCGGGTTTTGTTATTGCGCTCTATAATCCGCGCTCCAAGGCGCGCCCGATCCAGTTGGGGGAGGCGCTTGACCATTTACGTGCCTGCCTGCCCGGATCAGTCCCTATCGCGTTTGCGCGGGCCATTGGGCGTGCGGATGAAGCCGTGCGGCTGGCAACACTGGCAGAAGCGGACGCAACATGGGCGGATATGAGCACATTGGTGCTGATTGGCTGTGCCGCCAGCCATCTGATCCCGCGCCCGGACGGTGGGGCGTGGCTTTATACGTCGCGTAAGGTTGAGGCAGTCTGATGTTTCTGGAGCCAGAGCAGAGCCTCCGCAGGTGTTTGAACATGCGGGCAGGGCGGGTGGGGCGGACGCTCAATCATAATCACCGGGCACCCCAGAGCACGCGCCGCTTCAAGTTTTGGAAAAGTTGCGCTTCCGCCGGAATTTTTAGTGACAAGGCATGCAACCTGATGCGCCTTCATGAGCGCTCGTTCCGCCGCTTCATCAAACGGTCCACGTGCAGAAAGAACGGTCGTGCTGGGGGGCAGCGTGGCTGGGTCCGGGGGTTCAATCGAGCGCAGCAGATAAGTATGCTGCGGGGCCATGCAGAAGGGGGCGACCTCCTTGCGTCCTGTTGTCAGAAAAACCTGCAGGGGGCGCTGCCCGAAACCAGCCGGGTCCGCCAGCAGGCTGGCTGCGGCAGTCAGGTTGGCTACAGAATGCCACATGTCTCCCGGCACAGGTTTCCATGCCGGACGCTCCAGACGCAGCAGGGGCAGGCCAAGGGCCGCGCAGGCCGTCGCGGCGTGCTGGCTCATGGTGGCGGCAAAGGGATGTGTGGCGTCAATCACGGCCTGAATGGCATTCTGCGTCAGCCAGTGTTGCAGGCCGTCCGGGCCGCCAAAACCACCAAGCCGGACAGCCATTTCTGGCAGATGCGGGTTACTGGTCACGCCAGCCAGAGAGAGGATGGGCGCAAAGGCGGAATTATGCTCCAGCAGACGGCACAGGCCAGAGGCTTCCGTTGTGCCGCCCAGAATCAGCACGGGCAAAGGGGGAGGAGCGGAGGGGCACATGCAACACTGTATCCTGAAGGGCGCTATTCGTCTCTCCATAGCGAAGAGAGCCGACAGGCCGCAAACTGTCTGCCGGAGGTGTGTCTGATGTCTCAGTCGGATTTTCGGGCGAATGGCACCGGCCATACAGACAAACTGGCACGGGCTGGAGGTGTGGATGTCTGAGGTCTGGCTGACCCTGATTGGCATTGGGGAAGAGGGCGTGGCGGGGCTGAGTGCTGCCGCCCGTGCACTGGTCTCGCAGGCTCCCTATGTTGTAGGGGGCGCGCGGCACCTTGCCCTCGCGGCTGAGCTGATTCAGGGAGAAACGCTGGTTTGGCCGTCTCCTTTTCAAAACGGCATAGATGCTGTTCTGGCGCGCCGTGGCTCATCGGTTGTGGTGCTGGCCTCGGGCGATCCGTTTTTTTATGGCGTTGGCGCAACGCTTGCCCGGCATGTGCCGCCGGAAGAAATGCTCTGTCTGCCTGCTCCGTCCTGCGTTTCTCTGGCATGTGCGCGGCTGGGATGGGCCTTGCAGGATTGCCGGGTGATTTCCCTCTGCGGGCGCTCCCTGCACCGGATGCGGCCATTTTTGCAACCCGGCGCACGTCTGCTGGTGCTGTGCGCGGATGAACAGTCTCCGGCACAGGTCGCGGCATGGCTCACGGAAGAAGGTTTTGGGCGGACGCTCTGCCATGGTCTGGAAGCATTGGGTGGCCCGGCTGAGCGGCGTTATGACTTTGTGGCGCGAGAGGGGGTGCCCGGCACGCCGGGGCGGCTGTCCCTGCTTGCGCTGGAAAGTGTGCCGGACAAACGCACGTTTAGTCTGCCTCTGGCGTCTGGCCTGCCAGATTCCTGCTTTGAGCATGACGGACAGATGACAAAGCGGGAAATCCGCGCCGTGACCCTGTCCTCTCTGGCTCCGCGAGCAGGGGAGGTGCTATGGGATATAGGCGGTGGTTCTGGTTCCGTTGGTATTGAATGGATGCTGGCGGACCAGACCTGCCGCACCATTACGCTGGAACCCGTGCCAGAACGCGCCGCGCGGATTGCCCGGAATGCGCTGCATCTGGGTGTGCCCGATTTACAGATTGTGCAGGCCCGCGCCCCCGAGGGTTTAAAAAATCTTCCCTGCCCGGATGCTGTTTTTGTTGGCGGGGGTGCAAGCCGTGCCCGGGTTCTGGAGGCGGCGTGGGCGGCTCTCAAACCCGGTGGCCGCATGGTCGTCAATGCCGTGGTGATGGAAACGGAAGTGCGGTTGATGCAGGCCGTGCAGGAATGGGGCGGCAGTCTGACGCGCCTTGCCGTGTCCCGTATGGAAGATGTTGGCCGCCTGCATGGTTTTCGTCCGGCCATGAGTGTCACGCAATGGGTGGCATGGAAACCGGATACATCGTTATGAGTGTTGTGGGTATGGGGTGGTGCAGCATAGCCTGCGCATCTGATGCAGCCGGGTTTATCAGGCAGACGGTCCGTGAAAGTGGGGCTACCGCCCTGACCCGGCTGGCCGTGCCCGGCTTCCGGCAGGGAGACAGGTTTGCGGAACTGGTCGCTGCCGTGCTGGAGGTTCCCGTGTTCTGGGTGCCGGAGAACGCCTTGCGGGCTGTGCAGGTGCTTTGCCCGACTGTTTCAAAAAAATCTTTGCAGAGTAATGGGTTTGCTGCGGTGGCGGAGGGCTGTGCACTGGCCGGAGCAGGGTCGGGCGCGTGGCTGCGAGCACCTCGGCAGACTTATGCAGGGATAACCTGCGCGGTGGCGGAAGGAGAAGGGGGAGAATGACCGTTTATTTTATTGGAGCAGGGCCGGGTGCGGCTGATTTGCTGACACTGCGCGGTCGAGATCTGCTCGCCCGATGCCCGGTCTGCCTGTATGCAGGCTCCATTGTGCCGCCGGATATGCTGAAATTCTGCCCCGGGGACGTTCGTCTGGTGGATACCGCGCCGCTTTCTCTGGATGAAATTGAGGCGGAATATGCCAAAGCCCACGCGCAGGGGCAGGATGTTGCCCGCCTGCATTCCGGGGATTTGTCCATCTATAGCGCGGTTGCGGAACAGACGCGCAGGCTGGACCGGCTTGGGATTGCGTGGAGCATGGTGCCGGGTGTGCCTGCTTTTGCTGCTGCGGCATCCGTGCTGGGGCGGGAACTGACAATGCCCGGCGTGGCCCAGAGCGTGGTGCTGACCCGCATGACAGGCCGGGCCTCCGCCATGCCTGAGTGTGAGAAACTGGAAGCGTTTGCCGCTACCGGAGCCACACTGGCCATCCATCTGGCCATTCACGCGCTGGAGAAAATCGTTCAGGCGCTGACGCCTTTTTACGGGGCTGAGTGCCCGGTAGCGATTGTGGCGCGCGCCACATGGCCGGATCAGCTTGTGCTGCGGGGCACGCTCGGCACAATTGAGGCAGAGCTTGCGCAGAACCCGGTAGAACGCACAGCTCTCGTTCTGGTCGGGCCAGCACTTGCGGAACAGGACTTTCGGGAAAGTGCCTTGTATGACCCGGATTATCGGCGGCGTTTCCGTAGTTAGCTGCACCTTCAGGGCTGTGTAGGCCCGGCCTGCCCCACACAGCGTCCTGCCCGGTCAAACACCATGACATCCACGGTGCAGGGGGCTGGCATAAGCGTTTCCAGAACAGTGCGCAGAGCAGACTGCGCGATGAATGACCCCAGCGGGATTTCCGCTGCGGTGGCGAGCAGAAAGGCTTCGGCCACTGTGGGGCAGGTGGCAAGGGAGGCTGTGAGCGATGCGGATGCGCCTCCTGTCGCGGCAAGTTGCGCCAGTGCTGCCATATCGGCCTGTCCACGTTTGGAATGGAGGTCCAGCCTGCCCTGACCAAGCTTGGTCATTTTGGCAATGCCACCTGCAATAGTCAGGCGTGGCACGGGGTGGCGGCGGAGATATTTCAGGAAACCGCCGGCAAAATCGCCCATTTCAATCAGGGCGGTATCCGGCAGGTTATAGAATTTCTGCACCGCTTTTTCTGAAACATTGCCGGTGGAGGCGGCAAGATGCGTCAGTCCTTCGGCACGGGCCACGTCCACGCCCCGATGGATACTGTCGATCCACGCCGCGCAGGAAAACGGGACAACAATGCCGGTTGTGCCCAGCACGGAAAGGCCACCCAGAATCCCCAGACGGCTGTTAAGCGTGCGCTCCGCCAGTCGCGCGCCGTCTGCAATGGAGAGCGTGATTTCCGCATCGGGCAGTAGTCCGCCGCTAGCTTCGGTCAGGGCTGTGCGGATCATGGCGCGCGGGGTGGGGTTAATGGCAGGCTCACCCGGCGGAAGGGGCAGGCCGGGGCGCGTGACTGTGCCAACACCGGGCCCGGCACAAAACCGCACGCCAGAGCCTTCCGGCAGACGGCGGACTGTGGCGCGGATAATGGCCCCGTGCGTGATATCCGGATCATCCCCGGCATCCTTCACAACCTCCGCAAAGGGGTGGCCGTTATGCAGTCCGGTGCGGCAAATGGCAAAGGCAGGGCGCTGGCCGCCGGGGAGGGTAATGGTCACACAGGCCGGGGGTTCGTGCCCTGAGAGTATCAGCCACGCCGCTTTTGCGGCGGCTGTCGCGCAGCTTCCGGTGGTCCAGCCCCGGCGTAACTCTGTTCCTGTCTGCTCCATAAGGCGGTTGTAAAGCATCCGGCTGCTGTGCGGTATCCAGATAAGCATTTGTAAGGTGACGTACGGGCGGCAGGGTGTGATAGAAAGGGGCATGTCTTATGCCGATTTCGTCCATCTCCGTGTTCATTCCGCCTACTCCCTGAGTCAGGGGGCCATCCGCGTGCCAGAGATTGTCTCCCTGACCAAAGAGATGCGGATGCCTGCCGTGGCCATTACGGATTCGGGCAATCTGTTCGGGGCGCTGGAGTTCTCGCAATATACCAGCAAGAGCGGTATTCAGCCGATTATTGGCTGCCAGCTTGGCCTGCCCTCACGCAATGACAAGCCGGGCTCCCCGTCCGAGCCGATTGTTATGCTGGCGCAGGACGAGGTGGGGCTGGCAAACCTGCAATATCTGTCCTCCACAGGCTTCAGAGAGTCGGACCCGGCGGACCCGGTTATCAGCATGGATGTTCTGTGTGAACATTCTGAGGGGCTGCTGCTGCTGACAGGCGGCACACGCGGGCCGGTTTTTCAGATGCTGGCGGACGGGCAGAGGGATGAAGCCGAACGCTGGCTCGCACAGGCTAAGGAAGCCTTTGGAGACCGCCTGATTGTGGAGTTGCACCGGCATAACCTGCCGGTGGAAAAAGCGGTGGAACCGGGTGTGCTGGCACTGGCCGACCAGTTCGGTCTGCCGCTGGTGGCGACTAATGAATGTTTTTTCCCTCGCCCGGAAATGTATGAAGCGCATGACGCGCTGATCTGTATTGCGCAGGGCCGCACCATGGCGGAGCGCGACCGCTGGCGCGTGACGCCGGAACACTGGTTTAAACCGCCGGAAATGATGCGTGCGCTGTTTGCTGACCTGCCGGATGCCTGTGATAACACGCTGGAAATAGCCCGGCGCTGTGCGGTAAAAGTGGAAACACGCAAGCCTCTTCTGCCAGTTTGTCCAAAAGTGCGTGTAGGTGCGACTGAGGATGAAACCCTGCGCGCCATGGCGTGGGAAGGGCTGGAAAAACGCCTGTCCGGCATGAGTATGGATGAGGAAACCCGCCAGAAATATAAGGACCGGTTGCGTTTCGAGCTGGATATTATTTCCAGCATGGGCTTCCCCGGTTACTTCATGATCGTGGCGGACTTCATCCAGTGGGGGAAGGCGCATGATATCCCGGTGGGTCCGGGCCGTGGGTCAGGCGCAGGTTCTCTGGCCGCATGGGCGCTGACCATTACGGATATTGACCCTATTCCGTTTAATTTGCTGTTCGAACGTTTTCTAAATCCAGAACGCGTTTCCATGCCTGACTTTGATATTGATTTCTGTCAGGACCGGCGTGACGAGGTGATTGCCTATGTGCGCCGGGAATACGGGCCGGACCGTGTGGCGCAGATTATCACTTTTGGAAAGTTGCAGGCGCGCGCAGCGGTGCGTGACGTGGGGCGTGTGCTGGGCCTGCCTTACGGTATGGTGAACCGCGTTGCGGAACTGATCCCCAACAATCCTGCCAAACCGACTACACTGAAGGAAGCGATTGCCGGGGAGCCCAAACTTCAGGAAATGCGCGACAATGATGAAGCGTTGCGCAGTCTGCTGGAAATCGGGCAGCAGTTGGAAGGGCTCTTCCGCCATGCCAGTACGCATGCGGCTGGGGTGGTGATAGGCGATAGGCCGCTTGTGCAGCTTGTGCCGCTGTACCGAGACCCGAAAAGTGATACGCTCGTCACTCAATATAACATGAAGTTTGTTGAGCAGGCGGGGCTCGTTAAGTTCGACTTTCTTGGTTTAACAACACTGACCATTTTGCAAAGGGGCGTTGGTTTCCTCAAAAAAATGGGCATTGAGGTTGATCTCAGCCGTATTCCGCTGAACGATGCCGCGACGTATGAAATGCTTAGTAAGGGCGATACCGCGGGCGTGTTCCAGTTTGAAGGCGCGGGGATGCGGGATGTTCTCAAACAGATGCGTCCCACCCGGCTGGAAGATCTGATTGCGGCTGTGGCACTGTACCGCCCCGGCCCGATGGCGAATATTCCTGATTATTGCCGCAGAAAACACGGGG
>VNJS01011937.1:0-17849 GCA_008042575.1 Drosophila watanabei | reverse complement strand
CTATATCATATAGCTGCCATACAAACGATCCGTGAATTTTTAGAAAAAAAATTTTAATTTCACTGTTTTTGAAGATATCTTGATCAGCTCTCGGTTATGAGCTTTATATATTATTTTAGATTTTCAGATTAAATTTCATTAAAATCGGATGACTATATCATATAGCTGCCATAGGAACGATCGGGAAATTTTTAGAAAAAAGAATTATAACTTTGTCAATTTTCTACATAATTTCTTCAACTTTTGGATACTAGTATTTCATATTTTTTCAGAATTTTGTTGTAAATTTCATAAGAATCGGACGACTATATCAAATAGCTGCCATACAAACGATCGGTAAAAAAATGTAAAACTGTAAAAAATGTAAAACTGTAAAATTGTATAAATATGAATGTAATTCATATTATATTATTTTGGGATAGATTAGAATTGATACAATTGGAATCTGCAAGGGTATACAAACTTCGGCGTGCCGAAGTTAGCTTCCTTTCTTGTTTATCTTAAACTCAGCTATACCAAAGACAGTATAATTTTAAGAAACGTAACGCCATATTTTTTGTGCACTAAAGTTTATTGGACTTATTCAAAACTATCTTGAAATTGTCGTCAAGAGGGCCAGATAGCAGTCTTTGCTGCCACATGTTTACATGTACTACCGACATAGAAGCACAGAAACATTTATTCAATTTTCATTTTTCATTAAACTCAAGAAATTATCCCACTTTAACATTTCAGCTATTTTTTTCCACAACTTAATTAAATTTTTTCACACACCCAACGCAATGTCGAAGTCATTCCTCTTATTATAATAACATACATATTAACATGTTATTATTATAATAATACTAAATACATAAAAAATAAAATAAAATAAATATATACATCTTTTTATTATATTCTATAATCCTTATAATACAAGGCTGTTTTTTGTTTAGCTTAAAATTCTCCTAAATTCACTAATTGTAAATCGGGGAAAATCTTGTGTTCTGCATTAAAAAAATGTTTACATTTAAATATTATTACTTAGACATAGCCTTAGGAGGTTCCATGTTTGCTATAATTTACACCGATACAAAGAAAGCGAATAAAATGTTTATCACAATTGTAGTCAAGATTTTGATTAGGGAAACGTAAGGAGCTGCCGCCAAAAAACAAAAGTATAATAACCCGAGTTCTAAGCATCTCACCCTCTAACTCTGTGTGTTCTGTGTGCTCTTAACGCCCTGATTACGTTCACGGCTAACCGCGCGCCGAGTCGCGCCCGAAGGGATATAAGCCGATTAGGATGTGCATTTGCCTCGCGTAATCTTCCATCCTGTCGGCGAAGGGGAATGGGAATGGGAACTGTAACGCGATTACGGCGGATTTCTTTGCTCCGATTGGAGGAGAAGAAAGCGGAAGCGGATGCGGATGCGCCGCAGGAAGCGATGTTGACCTTGTGCATCACTTATCACAAGTTGCTGGAATTATTGGCGTTGTCTTAGAGCGGTAAAGGGTCCTTGTCCGGGAGTGTCCTTGGCTGTCATTGTCTGTTACGGGGAGAGCTTCAGTGGCTTAAGTGAGTATGTGCAACTGACACTTGTGTGGCAACTGTCTCTATTTTTTCCCAGGAGCTGGAGCCGGAGCCTGTGCGGGAAAAAGTGAGCAGTGCATTCCGTTTTTTTCCACTGTGTTCAAGATTGAAGTCCTCCTCGCAGCTTGACCTTGGGAAACTCAACCTCGGCCCACATGTGTCACAATATTTTATACGGTCGTGCAGCGGGGCATTGAGGGAAACAAAAAGTAACGCGAAACGAGGCGTTCTTGGCATAATGAAGCTCACAAAAAGAAACGAGAGACGCGCTGGAGAGACGGCTAGAAAAAACTAGATTGCCTCCCCTGGCTGCACTTATGCGCTAAATAAAAATGCAAATCTAAATGCAGCTAAAGAGCAGAAAAGGGCCCGAAGAAGCCAGCCAAGAAGCGAGCACAAAGAAAACCCCACGCCACCGTCGCGCACAATGCGGATTCTTCAAGAATGCACTCGAGGGCCCTCTAAGCCGACATCCGACTGCTGCCGCTGCTGCTGCTGCTGCTGCTGAATCTGCCGTGATTGTTGTCTCCGGGGAGACAGCTCGGCTAATTACAGATGCTGCTGCATCTGGGAGATTTCGTGTAAACAGTCGGCTAATTGTTTGCTCTGCCGAGGTGTTGGGTCCCGCAGACAGCTCTTTCAAATGCAAATGCCTGTGCCTCTGGAGCGGGGGAATCCCCTGAATCTGCGCCTTCCCGGTACCCTCGAGTGCGGGAAGTGCGTGTGCCTTGAATAAATTAGTTTTATTTGGATGTCGGGCAATCTAAACAAATCGTGGGCCAGAGACGGGCTTGTGCATTTCCTGTAAGGCGACAGAAAGATTTCGCGTCTGTACATTATGTAAATCGCAATAAGAAGCTGATTTTCACTGTGAGAAAGTACATTATGCCAAGTTGAAGTCAAATTGTCAACATTTGTATACTTTTTTTTATTCAAATATAACACAATTCCCTTAAATATTCAATATAAATACGTATCTATCAATTATCAATTTGTACCCCAAAAATTCCCGCTAGATATAAAGATTTTTTTGAGCAAGATCTGCAAACTCTGAGTGCATTTGAAAAGGGATTGGAGCAAAGTTCAAAAGTGAAGGTAGGGGAAAAATCGTGTACATCAACCAACTTGTGAGAGAATATTTCCCTTGGCTGCCTGTCCCACACTCAGGGCAGGACCCTTCTCCATAATCATCATAACATCGATGATAACATTATAATATTTATAATAAGCTCCTCCCTCGTGTGGAGGCTCCCACTCAGAAGACCTTCTTATTGCAATTAAAGCCGCCCGAGGGAGCTGGAATAATTAGCTCCCAGAATTCTGTTCCGTCACAGGATGACAATTGTGATTCCTCTGGCGGGATTTTTCAATCACAATCAGGCGCTGGCAGGAGCAGCAGCAGCCACAGTATGATGGCTGATTGAATTTCTGTCCTGACATATTCGAGCCGTGATTGTGTCTGGCAGCTGCCGCTCTTCATATGGATTCGAGTTTGATTGTGTGCCAAGGGTTTTTGTCTCACAGCCAGAGTCTTCAATGGAAGCCGTAAAAAGCGCTCCGACGAGATGCACCGACAATTGCCGGGTCAATGTGTCAACAGAAAGAAAGAGTGCGTCGAGGATGACACAAATTGTCACTCCGCCCGGTGGCCAAGTTGCGAGTCTTTGATTTATGTTACTGCAACAACAGCAGCAGCAGCCGCATCTAGGACAGCAACTGGAGCGGATCGGCAGTAGCTGTCAGAGCGAGTCTTACTTTTACGAGAGGCGATAAAGCGCTGGCTGGCAAATGCTGCCAAATATGTTTGCTGATGGCACCACGTGGCGTATACGCACTTTAAACCGAAATTGCCTTCTGTGCCGGCAATATAAGGAGCAGGAACAGGAGCAGATTTAGCTACCTAACAAACGGAGCAGCGGAGCTCTCTCGGCAAATAAATGACAAAGCCATTTGTAATGAAATATTAAAGCCGGCAATAAAAAAGAAAGGCTATGCGAAGGGGGCGGCTGCCACAGCGGGAAATGGGCCGGAAAACATCAGCATAATACTTATTCATTATGCTGCTGGTCTAGGCGTAGGCGTATTCGCATTCCCACTCCTATGCCCATTCCCGATCCGTGGGCGGAGAAGCTGGGCAACCCGGAGCGTTAACACACATTTTATTGGACACACAGCACATAAACATGATGCGGCACGGGCATTAGGAGCGGAGCAGGCACATGGCCCGAGGCAGGAGAAAATCGATACACATATGACCGACCATATATGCAGCCTGGACCTCGGAGCTGGCGCAGGTGGCAAACATAAATGGATTAAATCATATGTATCAGAAATCAATTATTCAAATGAAGCCGAACTCATTCGGCGAACTCAGTTTCCACTCGAACGAAGACAAACAAAGTTTGTGCTCGGTGCGAGACTAATTGTTGGTTGCCAGCTGCCTATTTTGGCCAGACTGGTTTGGGCCCACATTGGCAAACATATAGTAAAAATAACTAGATTCCTGCGATGAGAGCAGCAAATCACGACGATTGCCCTTTACGGGCATGTCGAGAAATAAAGCTCCGAGTACGACTGCCACCGAAAACGTAAATGTAAACGAAAACCTTTTGAAGTTGTCACTGCTGTGGCGGTGGGTTTGCCTTTTACTGGCGGCAACTGACTCCCCCGAACCACAGCCTCCGCCCCCGCGCCCGACAGACTCCTCCTGCCCAGAGCTCGCCCCTTTTCCAGCCACCGAAATGTAAATTGGGCAAAACGCATGCCGAGCAAACTTTTCCCTGGCTGGGAGCCGGGCGAAAAAAAAGCCGAAAGAATATTGTTTAACTCAATTCGGCACGCGAATCTGAACCCGAATTTGGCCCGATTTGTTGATAAAAAGTAAAAGTATAAAACCGAAAAGGCAACGGCACAAGGTCGGAAGTCGACGCTCCACCCATCGGCAATCAAATTGAAAATTCTTCATTGTGCAAATATTGATTTTGCTCGCTGCATAAAGTTTTATGCTCCGAAAGAGAGAGAAAGATCCCAGGCCAGCCGGGGAAAGTGTGCTTTTCTAATTTCCACTGCGATAAGCAGAAAGTTTCTGCCGATTTCCCACTGAATTTCCATCGATGAACCGCGACTGCCACAAGTGTCGGTGGCAAGTCTAATTTCCCCCTCAGCCAGACCCGATCTGTGCTGTGTCTCGGCTAATTCAACGCCTTCTGCCCGCCGAGTCGTGCGTTCCGAGCTTTATCTTTTTCCTCAACATATTATTTATGGTAATCGACATCAAATGCTGCCATTAAGCTTATTGCCATGGCAAGCGGCAAGAGCAAAAACGTTTTCATACTTCTTGCTGCCGATTTTGTTTTTTTTCTGCTGCTGCTCTTCTTCCCCATTGCCAGCGCTGTTTATAGGCCTCGAACGCTAAATATATTGTACATCTGCAGGAGAAATTCAAGAAGATGGCAAATTAGCTTCCTAGAGTCGCACCGGGCGATACTCTTGTGACGAGTTTCTTCTGACAATGCCACATAATTGGGTTGTATCTCGAAGTAGAGGGGAATTTGAGAAGTTATTTTGAACATGACATCTTTTGATTCAGACTAAAGTACTTGGGTGCTTTCCATTTAGAATAATATTACCATCGAGGGTCTTACGGTAATGATAAATGTTTTGAAATCTGTTTAAAATATTCAAAGTACAAAAATCCATTCACAACTTAGGTTGGTCTTTAAGAAATACTATCTTTCTATATGTTTTTAAGGCATTTTAGTGATTTCTGTAGCACTTCCATAACAGATAAAGACTGTTATTTTCCCATAAATAAATAATTTTTCAAATCACAACTTTAGCTAGCATACATTAGAATGCCAAGGTTTTGCTTTCAAAGTCAGGGTATATTGGCAAAAATGTACATACGTGGGCGATTTCTCATATTTGGCCCGTTTGAATTTTTTAACGCGAGCGAATTTATGACAAGCACGTCCCCCTCGACCAGCCTCTGACTCTGCTCGTCTGTAATTTGTTTGTATTTCAGTTTGATTTTCGAGGCATATATTTACGCATCTGTGTGCCTGTGCGAGTGTATGTATCTCTTAGCACCTTATCAGCGGATTATTTGCATAATTTGAGAATATTTTTCCAATCCGACCAAGGTTTTCCTCGAATTGCCTGCTGAAGCTTATCTAACGAACCGTTGAGAGGGAAGGTGGGAATTATCTTCGAAGGCGCGTGTTCAATAAGCCCTAAATACACGCTAATTAAATTATTTTAAAACTGTTAATGGGAAAACTCATGCGATAAAACGCAAATCATCGAATATTCTCTCGGTTCACTTACGACCCGAACTTATTTAATTATCAACTTTTTCTATGCTAATGGGAAGCATTCTCAAACTTTGTCGAGAGTTGAGAAACTTTAAATTGCCAAAATGGGGAGGTGGGCCTGGGTCCGGAGACACCTGGAAAAGGGATGGATGGCCGAGATAATTGCGTTTCATCCGCAGTGCTCGCTAAAAATACAAATAATAAAAGCCGTTTTATACTGATTAATATCTTTATGTGCCCATACACGTCCATATCCCCGCACATATGTCTGTCTACCGCCGCCAGAAACTGCTTTTTAACCGCCCACGCGCTCCTACTCCCGCCGCACTCTGCCGCAAGCTATTAAAGATTATTAAAAGCACCTCGATCTCGGCGGGAGGAACTCCTCTCCCAGGTGCCTTGCCCGATGCTGCTGCTCCCTGGCACGCACGCCAAACTTGCTGATCCATAAAGAATATAAAACACGAGCATTATTAGTATTTGACGTGTATGCGTTACGGTGGGTGTTTCCAGGGGGGAGGGTGTAGCCTGGGTGAAATGTGCAGTCAGTCGCACCTTTGACCTTTGGCAAGGTCGTGGCCGCACACTCTACCCCTTGGCCCCATACCCAATTAGGCTGCATCGAACTTATGCAGAGAAAGCTCCGATAAACATAAATCTCAATACGAACACTGAGAGAAAAGATCAGAAGGAGTTCGTCCTTAATTCGGTTTAGAAATGGAAGAAAATACTGTGTGATATTTAACATGAAAGTAGATTATAAATCTATATTTTAATGCTTTGATATATGTGTTTTTAATTTATATAAGGGAACCAAATTAATCGGAAGAAAGATACATAAAACAGTCTGCTCCAGTTTTCACTTTTATTTTACGTTTTTATTTTGACTGAAATCTCGTGCTTCGGATTTCACTTACTGTTTGGAATCGTTTTGTTATCCGAATCTGGAGAATATGTAGTACTAGAACAACTGTCGCGTTTTGCAGTGTTAAAATCGTATGAAAGCGAAAACGAGAGCACCGATTTCCATTTTCTGTAACAATAACTTAGAATCTCGTGAAAGTGAAAACCGTAGCAGGCCAGATAAACTTAAATTGATTTCAGTGAAACCAGTTCAGTGATGTTTTTTTGATAATAAAATTATTTTGTTTCTTCAACTTATATATTTCAAAATGCCGATATATCAAACTTTACAATATTTACGGTTCGGTTTAAGCGCGATAGTTTTCGATATCTTGATTTCTTTTCCTCTCGAAATAGATTCCTCTGTTTATGATGTTTGATATAAAAATTTTTTTTTTCATAATCTATCATTTTTAATGTACTTAATATTTGTATATTTTTTTCTCCGTGAAATGTTTCCCAACACCACAAACACTACCGATGTCTTCATCAGCGGTAGCTGTATCAATCTTTCATCTCCATCTGCATTTATTATAATGGCGATGCCTCCCCGCCCTCCTGGGCTATTCATTTATGCATTTTATTGGCTCTTGGCTAACCTGGAGCATCATCAATCATTTCGATGGCTATTCAGCCTGATCCGCCTGGCCTTTTGTCTGTGCTTATATATTTATTTTGACTGCTTCGATGGTCCAGTAGTCAGAAGTGGTTCACCTGTTGGCCGACTCGCCTGCCTGCCAGTTTGCAAATAATTCAAATCAATTATGCAAATTCCATTTATTGTTCCGTGATTTATGCGATTTGCGGTTACGTGCATATTGATGGCGAGTTTAACGAAACGGGATGAACTAAGACCAATTACCATTACTCATACATGTGTGGTTCCGGAAGGATAATGGCGTGTAACAAATGTACATAGCATATATATATCGTGAAGACCATGGGCGAGCTAAACTTCTATTTACCAGAATGACTATATAAATGAATAAGATGTGTAACCCACTGACCAGATTCTATATTATACTATACATAGGCAGTCTTTTAAGCAGATAAGAACCTCTATCTGGATTTCATCTGCTTAAAGTCCAAACGCAAAATAAATGTAAAAGATGTGTAACACCTTATAATTTTATATATTGTATATTCCTGCTTATTCAATGACACTTACCAAAGTCAGTATTTTAAACTAATAAAATTAGTAAAATGCATAACACCTTACGAGTTTACTGCACTTCTACGTTCCATATCTGTTCCATTATTTGAAACCAGTTTCTTTACACAGATAAGAGTCCGTAAAGTAGATAAGACCAAAGACAATATAAAAAAATAAGATGCATAACGCTCTACCCCCAATGCTGTAGAGTTTTTTATGGTTGAGGAACATGAATACGAACCAGTGTTTAAGTCAGCGTCTGCGACCACCTTCCAGGCAGATATAATGAATGAAATCAACTTGAATTAAATTCCACGTTGTTATGGCCTTCTCGTTTCTTGCTCTGCGGTTCTGCTTTGTTTTGTTTACACACACTGCAGCTGTTGAATCACCGCGGAAACGAAACAGGCAATGTATATTTCGGCGGCTTTGCTTTGTTTGGCTTTTGAGGAATTTAATCTTTAGCAGAACTGCATTGCGTAAACAATTGCAAAACTGCACTCGGTATGGGGATTTTTTTTAGAGGGGGGACTGCCACTTTACACTGGATTTCTTAAGGCCTCTGCTGGGTTGCGTGTCGATTACTTCCACTTTTTTAACTGGTTTATTTGGATATTGCGAATAAATGTTTACACTCGCCTGGCGAACGCCCGCGCGCGAATCTTTCAGCGCAGCCCACGCACTTTTTGTGGCATCGCCAACTTCACTTGGCAAACAGACATGGCTTGGCCAGAAAAAGATACAGATACAGATACAGATACGGATACGGATATGGATGCGCACCGACGATGGCGGCAGTGGAAGCGCGGCGAAGCGAGCCGCGGCGGAGCTGCGATCGAGTTGTGCGCCACTGAAGTGTTCAGCACGTATTAATTTCTGTGGCAGCGCAAAAGTATCCGAAAGATACATTCCGTTTGGTCGCGCACAAGCGCATATGTGGGCAACTCAGCTGCCGGCGTCGCTGCCCAGATTAGCGGCCCAACTTGTTTGACAGAAAAAACCAAACACCGCCGAGAGCACAGAGCCGCCTCCCAGTCCCAGTCCCAGTCCCAGTACGAGTCGCATTTGCTGCCGCAGTCGCAGTCCCCCGGCGTTGTTTATATTTACATGCATTCCCCGGGAGCCTGGACGGGGGATGATGATGACGATGATCGCGATGGGCCAGCGCACGGGGTCGAGTTTGATGAAAAGCGACAAATTGTTGTCACTGTCGTCTCAAGTGGCAGCAGCTCTCGTTTATCTCCCTACGCCGCAGTCGCTTTGTTTTGAGCCAGACAAGTGGCTGAGTTCATTCTAATTCCGTCATCTGGCATTGCTTTCTTCGCAGACCAATCTGCCAGCTGCACTCTCCAAATAACCTCTAATCTAAAATAATTCTTAGAGCGAGCTATAGGTAACCCAAAGTGTTTGTTTCGAGTGTATCTGTGCGTTTCTGCTTAATTTAGGTTCAACTAAACCCAACAGCGCCGCAACTGTAAACGCTGACTTCGATTCTGTGGCGATTCCATCATATGCAAATGATTCCCATCAAAAGTGGTCAAGAATGGTGCAAAGTGGTTGTGTGAGGCTAATTAAATGTCTAGGCGAACGGGGCCACTGGCAGTCCGAATGAGGCCAGAGCAGAGTATCTCTGATTTGTATTTGCTTACTGCGGCATGTGGCTCTTGACCGAAACTCGAATGCTTCCGCTTCCAAATGCTCTGGCGGAAATTGCTCTTACAAATCAAATTCTTTGACCGGTGGTTTTGCGGCTTTTGCTCTCCATTATCCATACTTGTTCTATATCATCCCAGAGATTTCACTGCCACATCCAATTATTTATGGCTGAAGTCCCAACAATGGGGCTGCTTTCTCTGAGCCCCGGTCGCACAGATCACAGGCAACACCTACGAAGTGCTTGAACTTGAATATCGATGCCATTCGGCTCGCCTTGGGTGGTCTTGAGGAAGCCCCCTACACCTGCGCCTAATGACGGCTAATTATATGTGGGTTAAGTTTCAGTTTCCGAAGCATTTTCATTAGTTTGATGGCTTTTCTGGCTGGGCGGCTCAGCTCCAGCTCCAGCTCTAGCTACGGCTATGGCCATGTGTAATTATATAATCATTTTAATTGGATCCGGCAATGTTTGCGGCCACGCCGTCGACACGTAACAAAGATTAATCGAGCTCATGTCGGCGGGCCAGGAGACAAGAGCCGAGACGAGCTCAAGTTAGAGCCCTCTTGTAGCTACTTTGTTACATGCACGCCGGGCAAGGTCAAGGAGGAGGCGGAATGCAGATTCCATTGCAAGACTTCAAGACTTTATTCAATTATAACGGCGCTATGCAAATGCCCCGCCCCCACTTGGCGTCGCCCGGAGGAGGTTTTTTCGCTGCAGGTCTCCGAAGACGTTTATAAATTAGTTGCAATTTGTATCTGCTTCAGCTGCCTTGGCTGGCAGGGCTGACTGCTCGTATTTCATTAGAGCCAAATTGGCTTCATCACGTGATCGCAGCCGGCGGAGGGGCAGGGAGGGGCCGGAGTGGGTTCCGGGCCAAAAGGGGAAATCCAAACAACTGAAAACGGAACTCACACCAAATGGCTTCACATTCTCACATAAATAACTTTTGTATTTTTATGCGCCCCTCCAGCATCACCTCGAATTAATTGCGGGGCTATTGATAGGCCGCTTCTTTGTTTTTAAGGGACCGGCACTCGGTTTCGGATTCGGATTCGTATTCGGCATTCAGCAGTTATATTTATCCGGCATCCATCTCTGGAAATTGGGGTTTGCGTGTCGCACGCTCCACGCTCCATGCTCCATGCTCCATCACGAAAATCCATAACACTCGCCTGCACCGCGAAGTGTCAAAAACAGTTTCAAAGGCCCCAAACATTGTGGATTCTTTTGAATAATTTATTACGCTTTAATTGCTGACGGTTGCCCGCCGGCAAATCCATTTCGTGTTTTCCCCAAAGCCAATCAGCTGGAAAAATTGTGCGAAAACAAGATCTTTTGGAGCATATAAAAGCAGCCGGGAAAATTGGGTCATGGAGATGCGCCAACAGGAACTCATCGCTTTGAGGAGCCTTTGAGAGGGATCACTCAAGGGTATAAAGCAAGGGTAACTATTCTCGAAAACCAAGATTTTTTGGTATACGAAAAAAATAACATAATAACACAGAAATAAATAATAGCACTGCAAAATGTGGGTAAAACCAAATACCAAAAAAATAACAAGTTGCAACCTCCTATATTCATATCGGAATCATATAAAATTAGGAATGGCAGGATGTATCATTATATCGACATTTTACTTAAAAATCGATAAAACATAATATTTATACTTTGCGATGTTAACATTTAGTTAATTCATTCTAATAACACACTATTATAATCGGTAAAATAAATAAAATTTGTATTAGATACTATTACAATACATCGGAAATATAGATAAAAGAAACATTGGATATATTTTGATATTTGAAAGATGGATAAGTAAAAAGTTTATTTTTGATATGATACTGAGCGTGAGATCGATATATCAATCATTTATTGTACGTTGTAATATTCAATATTCTGTTTAATTTACTGGTAAAATAAAATAAAAACAAATAAGCAGAGACGCAATTTTTTTTTTTAATTTTTCAAAAATATTAATATTTTAACAATTATGTATATGAAACCGAGAAGATTTGATCTCGAATTAGCCAAGACCCTTCACAGTAATATGCAATTAATGCGATATTTAAAAGTTCAATATATAACATCGTAGAGATACAGTTTCATGCTGTGAGTTCGAACTCAAAAGACCCAAATAATGATGTTTTTAACTTTTACATTTAATCTTAATTATTATTTCGTTTATAAAGAAGATGAGCAGCCATGGCCATTTGAACACAAAGCCCCGCTAAAAGTGTTTTTCTAAAAGTGTTTTTCTTTCGTTAAATTCAATGTACTTTGTATCTCACAGTCGAGCACCATAGATTTCAATTTTTTGTTTGTTTTTAATTAAATATTGTTATTAATACGTTTACGAAGAGCCGTCCTTCTCATAATTAAATATGGCAATCAAAATCTGAGGAATTATCACATAAATGCCAAACAGGAAATTGCAAATTGTCTAAATATTAAAAGTTAAAGGGACGAAATACCCGAACCTCAGGAAAGGCGCAATTAGATTCAGGTAAAGGCGAAGAACGAAGGTACGTCAAAGGAAGCGGTTTCATAATTAAATCAGGCGGGTGGCCGAGTACTTCGCCCACATGGCCGCCACTTGCCACTTGCCACCAAAACCAACACTGGCAGTGCAATTTTCATAGCCACTCGCCAGGCCACAGCCACAGTCGCCGTATTAGCAAGCTGAGGTCATGCATGCTGCCACTGTCATGCCCCACTTAACCGTAAATACTCGAATTTCCATTGCCGCCACTCGGGCACGGAGGGCGCTGCGAGGAGCCTCTGGCCGATTCGGGCCGTTTCAATTAGCAGGAGCCTCTCGGAACAGGCCGAGCATTCCGAGCACACTCGTACATATGTATGCAAAATGTACAATTTGCCCGGCCAGATACTCGTGCGGCGAGCACATTGGGCTGGAAAAAACTGCTGGCCAATATCCTGGCGGAAATTAATGTTGCTGTGGCAAGCACAATGCCGGCAGGAGGAGGCGGAAAGTGGAACAGCAAAAAATGGAATGCCACAAACCGATACGATTCGCCGGGGGCCGGGACGGAATTCTTCGCTGTCAGCAGTTCCTTTTCCGCTGTTCGCTTCGACGAACAAAGAGGAGGCTTAGACCGCAGCCCCGCTCGAAATCGAAAAAATTCCCGGAATATTGAGCATGCACGGAGCGCAGGATATGCAGCGTGGGGCAGGATAATCGCTATCAATTATAGGGCCCCAGCCCGGGCTTTGTTTCGCACTGACTCACACTGCAAACACGGACTCACCTTGCCATCAGCATCGGCATGGGCGTGATACCGGACCTCCAGCGATCCACCGAGCACTGCATACCAGAAGCGACCCTGCTCGCCGGCGCGAAACACTGCAAGGACGAGATGAAAGGGGAGGCGTTAGCTTCTCGACTGCATATTAAGTTCGGGCCGCAGCCAACACTCACGTGTGACGCCCTTCTCCAGGTCCTCGTAGAATCCGCACATGGCCAGCTGTTGGAGCGCGGAGCCCGGAAGGCGACACAGCGGCTCCACGCGACGCAAGCGGCACGAGATAAGCTCCACATCACGCAGGTTTCGGTCGCAAGGACTATAATAAAGGATTTTAGAAGCGATTAGATGTGTCTATTTACAAACTAATTAAATATTTAGTTACTTTAGATCTTTTGATAGCTTAACTTATTCTTAAGTTAATGTTTTCACTAGGTTTTGAAATTAAATATACCAAGAAAATTTGAAGGATGCATAAGTTAAATCTGTCATTATTGTATCTCCTAAATTTGTTTTAATGTAATTTAAGGAAGCTTACAATCTACTTAAGGTTTCATAAACTACTGAAATTATATTTATTTATGGGTTAAATGCTCTGCTTTTCAAATTAACCCCCAAAAATATATTAAAAAGCTTAAGCTGAGATTACCTTTTCCTTTGAACTCTCCACAAAATAAGCTTTACAATAAAATAATAATAATCCTTTTGGCCATTGACTCGGCTTATGAAAACCATTTCATGTCGGGTCCAGGACTGTCGCACAATAGGCCAAAATGCAGCCACGGGGGACCTCAAATAAGAGTCATAACGAGTGTTTTCCATTTATAATTTAT
Organism: Drosophila watanabei; assembly: GCA_008042575.1. Classification (NCBI taxonomy): domain Eukaryota; kingdom Metazoa; phylum Arthropoda; class Insecta; order Diptera; family Drosophilidae; genus Drosophila; species Drosophila watanabei. Next base: position 4,151 of record VNJS01011937.1, on the reverse strand, counting down.
AGACTCTATGCAAAGCACTGCACTTGGATTTATTCTCTCTTTTTTTTATCGCCGGACAAGGCCAGCTTGGAAAACGAACAAAGAAGGGAAAGAGCTGGCTGGTAGAGAGGGGGAAAGTATTCCAGCAACAATGAACTCAAATTAAAAATTCCAGTGTCATTTGTGCATGGTTTGTGCGCGCATTAAATATGCAAATTCTATTTTTTTCCGTCTACGTCTCCGAGCGAGTCAATTGAAAAATGAATAAATAAATATAAGAGTGTCCGGAGAAGAAATTCAGCAGGAAGCGGAAGGTTGGCCAGAAAAAATAAGAAGGAAAGAGAACAAGGGAAAGCCAAGACAGCCACTAATTGAATGATGAAAAGCTGTAAGGAAATAAGAACCATTGGGTACCCTAGAATCAGGAGTTTCAAGCTTTAAAGGGACATATCATAAATTGAGTATAATTTTCTCAATGTAAAGTTTATCATGGCTTAACATTAATATTAATAAAATATCCCAGAGTAAAGTAAAAACCTGTATATTACAAATACCTCCTTTATGATATTTTGTTGAAAAAATATTTAATTTTTTACTTTCTTAATGAATGGTTTTTCTATTTGCTGAAACTACATAAACTTCCTTACACCAGCATTTCCACATCCTGTCCTGCAGCTAAACCGCCACATGTAGGCTTCTCCTGGCGCGTTGTGGCGCAGTTTGTGTGCCTAACAGACTTAACTGTCCATTAAAGAAATAACAAAATTATTTATTTCGCTGCCATGTCGAACTAAAGTTTAGACAAATAAAGCGAAGGAGAACAACTCTCGCCAACAATGAAGCCGTCGAAGTCGTCGAGGCCGCCCACGCTGGCGACTCCTCGCTGGGCTTCCGTCTAATTAAAAATTCCATAAAATGCTGGGCGAAAGAGTGGCTGCGTGGGTCGAGGGATCTGGGGAAGAGGTGAGCTGGTGAGCTGGTGAGCTGCAGACAAAGGCTGCTTGCAAATCAGAAATAAAACACAAGTTGGCCTTCGCCAGGGCATCATCTGCATTGAGGGCTACTTTCGCAGCGAGCCGTCTACATTTTGGCGCAGCCGTTGAGCAACTTTCAGCTGCCTCCTGGCAGCCAGAGGTAAGCGGCTGTCTTGCCGGGCTCATACATAATTCATTCGCCAGTGGAAGCGGCAATTTCGGGAAACCGAGAAACGCCAGCCGGGGGTTGAAGCTCCTGCCCCCCTCCCACCTCCCACCTCCCACCATCCTGGCCACCAACTGTTTCTGGGTTTGTCGTTAACCAAACAGTCGGGGCCTAAGTGCTTTCGGGGCATGGGGGCGGCGCCAGGAGCCGGAAGCGCGTCGAGGCGCATCCTAGGTTTACAGCCAGGCCAGCCCAGGGCTCGTTGTTTATTATAATGGTTTTTGCGGTTTTTAGGCACACGCCCGAAAGTTTAGTTTTGGAATTTTGTAATTGCCGTGCCGGCTTAAAGCTGCACCACGTCACGAGATCGCACGCTCACTCGTCCTCGTTAAAGTTGCTATCGCACACGTGCCGCATGATAAATGCGCGCTGGCACTTGTGAGTAAGACGACTTCTTGCCGGGAAGCCATCAATATCAATTGCTGTCTGGCTTTGCCACTCTGCGCCTTACGTACTGCGATTACCTTGCCTTCTGCCTTTGCCAAGGACTCTCAGGACTCAGGGCTCGTGCCGACGCTCTTCGTTCACATGCACCCCGCGCTCGACGCGTCCTTCGGGTCCTCCAGGTGTCCTTAAGCCCAGATCGCTCTTGATAAGCCGAATTACCAGCCAGCGATTCCCACGGCATGACTTTCCCTTTCAGAAGGCGGGGCCTTTGCCATTAATTCCGCCCCAAATTAAATCATTTATTTTGTGAGGTTAACCTGATGGCAAGGCCATTTGTATGCAATGCAAAGTGACTTGCCACTTGGCAGAGTGCCTGCGCCATCAGGATCCCGTGGAGGAGCCCATGGCGGGGCAGCTCTGATTATTATTTTAGTTGGCGCTGCAGCCTGCATCCTGGCACTTGGCTCTCCGTTTATGCGGGGCAAACAAAGGGCAGCAAATTGCTAATATTTGCCCCAGGCACAAGGCAAACTGTTTGCTCTAAGCCTTTGCCACTTGACCTTTCTTTTTTGCCGCCGCGCACTCACACGAGTGACCCGGCGACCCGCCAACTCTCTCGGACCCCCGACCCGCGTGGGAGGACCGTTTAAGCGTTGACAGAGCATGAAATTTGAAGAGATTGCCCTCTGATTGATGGTGCGGGGCGCACCAGAGCAATGGAATATAGGACCACTCCACAATAGCAGTCAGAGCCGCAGAACTGAACAGTCGATATGTGCCATTCGAGGCTAATGGAGACACTTGCCGAGTGATTCTGCACCAGAAACTGGGAAAATTGCATTAAATGGTTTTTTAGCGTTAAATTGAGCAAATTGATTTAAACACAGAGAGAAATTGAACCTAACCATCCTTTACTGGCAAAATTATCTTTTGATCTTTATCTAGTCTAATCGAATTATTATGAATTATTACCAAATTTGCCTGCAGCTTTGCTGACGGATATTAAATTTCAATATTTCATTAATTCGATTAAATTCTGTTTTATTGCTTTTCTTTTACTTTTGAAACCTAATTTTATATTATACAGTTTTTGTATGGGTGGGAGGTATCCAAAGGCGTAGAAGAAAAAAAGCATGGAAAGCGTAGGAAAAAAAGCATGAATATATTTTAAGAGGTAATTCTTCAAAAGCTACAACATAGTGAGCTTCTTTGAATTATTTTCCAATTTATTGTATTTTTCATTAAATTTAAGGTCAAAGTGCGCTTCTTTCGAGGTTTTTTTTTTCAATCTATGTAATTTTTTATAGAATTTTCAGTTTAACGGTTTTGGCAACTATAGTTGACCTTAAAAAAATACTTTTGTAGTAGTAATTATTTAATAGAAAATTAAATATAAAAAAAAACCATAAATTGCCTTCGTTGTCGTTGTTCTCATTCATTTTATCTTCCAAAATTGACTTTTATTGTAAAATAATCCTAGACTTAACAGTTTTCCGGAGAAAACCAAAAAGCAGAGATATAATGTCTTTTCTAAAATATGTGGTTCTGAATCTGGTAAATAAACAAATCAATGCTGGAATTGACAGAGACTCTTTACGGCTCGGTGAAAGAGAAGTTGATTAGCTACAGTGGGGAGCAAAAGAGAAGCTATATGGGCAATTCCACAGAAAGGTCCACCGCGGCCAAAAAACTAAAACTTCTCTAAAATGGTTTTTTTCAATTTTGTAACATTGGGAAATGGTTCAATTGATTCAATTTGAAAGGCTTTACCATATTCTAAAACAAATTTCGAAATATTTGAAAGCATTGAATTTTGCAAATATCTCAAAAATTAAAAATCACCCAAAATCAATCTTTGCACCAATTAAAGAAATAATAAAGTGCTATATGTTATGACTTTCATCCGGGGAAAAAATCGTTTCCGTCTTAATGATTTTTTACGTTGAATGCGTACGAATGTCCCGTGCGCGACTGTGGAAATGCCCATATGCAATTAAATAACAAATAAAACCAAGTGTTTTAATGTGTTCAGAAAACCGAAGACAACTTTATGCTTGCGGCTTACACACAATTCGGTGCCTTAAGTCAGTTGACGGTTAATAAGAGCAACTTTAACGGCGCTTTTTTAATCTTTCAAATTTGGATTAAGAGGAAAGAAAATCGACTTGCGACGGTAAGTTTATCTGGTGACTATCTTTTTCGGACAGATAGCTGTCAAGCTCCAAATGTTAGGGCTTAAATTGACAATGACCCAGACTTGCTGTCATATTTTATTCGGTTCGTCAAAAGAGCAGCTGATTTCAGAAGGAAAACTAACTATAACTTGAAAAGCACAAAGTAGTGGGTGCTGCGCTTTACAGCGCTCTGATTTTATTATGCGTTCAGATAAGTTTCAACGGGGAGAGGAAATCGATTTGCCTTCCGAAAAGTTTTTTTTACAACTATTTTTTTTTACTTTTACAATGAAGGTGGTAGAAACCGGTCCTTAAAATAAACATAATGTTCATAATTCAGTCTTTACTTTATGGAGATTGTGTTGATAGAGAAAAACTTTAATTGGAATATTCTTGTTATTCCCGTAATTT